>JAZHYW010012053.1:0-67302 GCA_037355805.1 Ixodes ricinus
TTCAGTTACGTGTGCTATCTTAAGAACGTTTGCAATTTTACGGTACGGTAATGTATGGAGAAATATTTCGCACAACTAGTGGACATATCAGCAGCTAACCGAGTATATACAAAGCAGAATATAAGACATTTCAAAATAAAATAAATAAAAAATAAACTCTAGTTCTTTATATCAGACTCCGTTTTCGCAAGGTGTCTGAAACAGAAAGTAAGCATATTTGTCGCCTTCATTGCGGGCTGCTTACAAGGCCCCTTTGAACATGAAATTATTACACCAGTACAAATGAAAGTGGCAATCACATGATATGACGAATGTAGCGTAGCATTGAACTGTGAACTACCAGAAACAGACAAATTGTGGCTGCATTATTTCACATGCATCCAGATGACTTAGAAAGAGCTGCGTGCTCGCTACGTAGTAAAGATTCACGTTGTTTTCATTAGGAATCTGCCCTAAATCTTGAAGCCATGACCATCTGCCTCGGTTAATTAATCTGCCTGTGTCATTAACGGTATTTATTGACCATGGCTCTGAGACACGTTTCCTGTTGCGAAGTCTTACGTTTTATCTTAAAGGGCAACTCCGCTTCATTTTTGATATTTAGAAAACTATGCAGTCCTCTTCAGTATCATATACACGAACTCAACTCTCCTACGTCACGCCGCGGTGGTGGCGCGTCGGTCGCACTTCCGGTCTGGGGCGGTGGGCAGAAGTCGCCGTGCGAGACATGCATTCCTGTGTTCCTTTGGAAGAAACCAGACAAAAAAACCTGCCTTCTCGTCAAAATGCTGCGACGGGGCTGTACCAAGAGAGTCTGGAAAGGTTTGAAGATCAGTTTTCATGTGTTTCTGCCCCTCCGTTCGTCCGAGAACGTGGATAGTAGCCGTGAAAAGGGCAAACCAGACGCTGTCGAACCACGATTGCTTGTGCGGGCAACAACTTTGTGGTCGCCAGATGTATTTGCTTTGTTCCAACATGAACGAGAGAAAACCGCCAAGTTGTCCGGACCACCGACCGGTTCAGTGCGTCTTCAAATTCACACGGCCGCCTGATCGTTCGAACTTTCGTCTGCTCTTTCAAACTTGTCTGCTTTTTGTCGTCTGCTCGTTCAAACAAAGCGGCCCGTAGACCAAACTTTGACCCGGTGACTGCAATAAGGAGTAATTGCAGGCCTCAAAAGACTTAAGTAGGCTCGGTGTAAACAGTAGATACAAGATGTTGATCATTGGTACCAGCGGCCATCATCGACTTGTTACGCTTGGTCTGTTCCCGCTTCCGATTTTCAGTATCGACGTCGATAATCGCCGCTACCTTCTACACTTTTGCAGCACGAGCGACGTCGCGACCGAAAATAGCTAGAAGAATCTCATCATGGTTTTGGCGTCCATTCTGCGGCGTTCATGCGAATGAATCGCCCGTCAAATTATTTACGCAAAGTTTAGCGGCGTAACGGAGCCTTGATAATTTCGCTCAGGTGATGAAAGTGGTAAGACATTGCTATGAGGACGTAGAATCGACAATTCCAACGCGAAAAAGAGTATGTAGACTCACACAGACGCCGACAACGTGACATTCATATGGTTTGTTGACGCGAGGGCGCGGTTTTCTGCCCGTACTTTATTGCGCATGCGTTCGAACTGTCGTCTGCTCTTTCAAACTTGTCTGCTTTTTACGTCGTCAGCTCGTTCAAACGACAGCGGCCCGTAAACCAAACGTTGACCCGGTGATTGCGATAAGAACTGAGCGCAGGCCTCGAAAAGCACTTTTTGAAGGTCAATTGGGGCAATCGCCACCTCCCGCCGCAATTCGCGGGGGCGCTGTCACCTCACCCCTGTGCTACCCTTTGCCGTTTGCACAGAGCGCGTCTGAAAGTGTATCTCAGCGCTGTCGCAACTTGCGGCCGAGATTTTTATAGCATTTGACACCTTATCCTTACGTTTAGGCACTCAGCCACTATCTAATGCGCTTCTAATGAGCCCAAAACGGTGAATATTTGACGCACATCTCCGAGAGATTCGGGAGTAAAAAGTAGTAAGTAGAGACAGCGAATGCAATTGCGGAAAAACTATACTCGTCTTTACCTCCAGGACTTCTGTTTCAACTCAAGAACAGGAGGAGACGGACCCCTTCTACGTGGAGGAATTTTAAATGATAAATAATTCGTACACTCTCGTGAAATGTAAGCAGGCCCAATCTATCTATTGCCGTTGTCTGCATCATCATTTCATAGGCCGCACATGAAGTCGGTCAGCTGCTCTAGACGAGGGTACAATCTTCGCACAGTGTATATTACAGCCTAAAGTGCTTCCTCGAGGGCTTGTGCACATATCCAGCTGATTTTTCGTTTCTGTCCGTGACCATCTTTGCATGGTTAATCAGAAGTATTCTGAAAAACTTGTTGCAAATTAAACCAGCCAAGCGCTTTGAGTGACTGTTGTCAATGCCCTCTGGGCAACTTAGGATTGGCGCGTCTTCAAGATAGGGTGCAATGAGTAGTTGCAGAACTTCGTGCACATTTGTACGCGGTAGGTGCTTAACAGCCTTAAAAAAAATAATGTTGTCCAGAAGTGCGAGGAACCTAGGATTTGGATAATGAAGTCCGCCTTTATCCTGGCCTTCCAATAAGACGAACAGAGGATCACCTCTGTTACTCGTAGTCAACAGCATAACACAGGCGGCGCACCCAAACTCACTAATGAGTTTCACCATATAGCAGATAGCAGCTCGAAGGGACTCTCCGAGTGGGGTGAAGTGGGGTGAGGTGGTTGCGCCTCTGGCGGCAAGCAAGTGAACTACATACGGAGAAAAAATGCCATTGACTCCCGGGCTGCTAGTTGGGGTGCGTAGGCTAAGTGTAAACAGTAGATACAAGATGTTGATCATTGTTACCAGTGGCCATCACTGACTTGTAATGCCCGATTCTACTTGCGGTTTTCAGTATCAACGTCCGCCATCTCAGCTACGGGAGGGAGTCGGGCTTTAGCGCCCATTCTGCGGCATCCACGTGAAATGTATCGCCGCACGTCACATTATTCACGCAAAGTTTTGCCTCGTTAATTTTGCTGAAGCCGCTCAAGTAGTCAGACATTGTTAGGAGGACGTAGAATCAACAATTCCAACGCGAAAAAGAGCACAGGGACTCCCACCGACGCCGACAACAACGCAATTCAATGGTTTGTTTATCGGCGACGGCGGGCTTCTTGCCCACCATCCACCGCGCATGCGCGGCGCCGGTGGCGTCCGCTAGGGCGCTCCGGTTTGTTTGTAAACATGAGATGGTGTATAGGAAGACCAAATGTCAAATATTACGATCTAATTCCGTTTATATATTTAATAAACTGGCCAGCAAACTTTTAAATGAGCCAAGTCGCCGAAATCTGCCAACTCTAGCGTGCGACGCGAGGAGCAATCGTCAGCGCAGTCAATGCGACGGAGTTGGAGCGGCAAACGTTGAACCACTACGCCAGAGACATGACTACGTCATTTTCACGTTTTGTTTGTTTTTACTTCTCAGAGCGAAATTGAACGATGACGTCATGAGTTTCTCCTCCCGGTGTTGGCTCTACGGCATCCACGTGATCACCGTAACGCGGATGCGCTAGGTTGCGCTGCACTGCGCGTTTATCGCATGTCCGGTTTCTCCGCTCCCCCTCTCCTCTTTCGTCTTCTCCACTTCCCCCTCTCCCCGGGCCATCACCGTCCACGCCATGCGAAGCGACCTGCCCGCGTCGCGTCGTCCCGCACGTCGCCCCCACGAACGTCACAAGACCACGTGGTTCGACGTGACGTGGCCATGACTCTGATGACACGAGATCAATGTTGCCTGACGCAACCGAAGTTTCGGTTTCGGTATCAGCTGATGTTTAAATTGAGATTACAGAAATAATATTCCACGTTTCGCAAATCCGAAGACGTAGAGCTGTTTAGTAGTGCTTTGTGAAATGGAATCACATGCAAGCCTAAATTTTTCGGTATTGAGCGGAGTTGCCCTTTAACAATCTAGGCAGTATTAATAATAAATATTGGCGGTTTTAATGTGCGGAAAGCTCTAATTACTCTACCTATGGTTTTATCCCCTGAAACGCCGAATTCTGTTTCGAAGAAGGTAAATAGGAATAAGGTCTTGTTAGATTAAATCTGAATAATAGGAAACCGCGTCTTTTTTCTTTTTTTCTTTGTGATAATGAGATTGTGTATCATCGCAACATTTTTTAATCTTTATTTATTTGTATACGTATTTATGTACTGATTTATTTACAGAGAAACCTGCATCGTCGTGAAACATTAATGCAAAAGGGTGTCTTTAAAAATATCCCTCTGCTTAAGCTTTTTTCTTTTTTCTTTCGAAACCCATCATGACATTACGCCCCGTCCCAGCAAGGCCTCTAGAGAACATTAATTTAGCCGCTAGGCAACTGCTTATTCCAGTTTCACTTTTTTGCTTTTTTGGTTTTTTTCCGCTTCATATTCGAGAAATCTTTTGTTTATCCCGCTTCCGGTCAAGCCTCCTATAAACAAACAATTAATGCTTTCAGTTTTTTGCGGTGGTTGCTTTTCTGCTTCCCGCTTTTTTAAGTAACGGTCGGTTCAATCATTTGCATCCTACCACTGCATCCGGTGCGACGACTCTAACTGTAGCGGCGGCAACGGCACACCTGTGCCCCTCGTGCACACTCAGGCGGCATGAATCCTGCATCCGCTGCACTTGCTGCTGTCAAATGTTTCCGCCATTATTTCGAAACGCGCTTTGATAGAGTGGTCTTTCCGCGGAAACAAACAAACAATCAAACACATTATTTTTTTATTTATTGACACAAGTTTCTTTAGACGAGGTAGTGAGCTGAGTGGCATCAGTACGCTACAGTACGAACATTATTTTAGGGTTGTTTTCTTAGGTACCGCTAAGGCATACGGATCACTGTACCCTTGTATACCACAATGAATGTATTAATTTCATTTTTTCCCTTTTTTCTGTTTGATCTGTGGTCTGTACATATAAAATAGTGTCCTTTCTTTCAATGTAGCTATTTTGTTTGTTTTTGAAATTGCTTAGGAATCGCCTGCTGTAAAGGGGGCCAGGACCTCCGTCAAGCTGCTGCAGCAGCTTTTTGTCTTGGTCCCCCGTTTCAGTGATGAAACAAAATAAAGATTTATTATTATTATTATATCATTCTGCGATGATGCCAAGTTTGCTACGGGATGTTTTTCTAGAGTACAAAAGTCGTACATTTTTGTTTCTACAATATTAAAGAGGGTTTTATTTTTAAGTCGTGATGCAATAACAGGGAGACATACCTCCGGAGATACAAAGATGAAGTAAGCGTTTATACTTCGTTTCAGCTTGGGTCCAGACGCAGCCGATGCTACGAGCGCGAGCGTGTGGCCCTGAACAGTGCTTGCATTGCACGAGCGCGCGTGCTTGGCAGGGACGCTGAAAGCCCGGAGCTCGCGCTTGTAGCATCGGCTGTGTCTGGACCCAAGCTGAAACGAAGTATAGACGCTTTGCAGCAGCTGTGCATGGGCGCCACCATAACTGACGTTCAGTTTTTGTTTCCTCTTATTCCGTTCGCTGCACTTCATTCTTACCACAGCAGGGCAGGTTATTGCCACCTTAGGTGCTACTGCGTCCTTCTCCCCAGCATAAGCCTCGGTGGAGGCTCATAAACGTCCGATTCAGTGGCTCGGCATATCGGTAAGACAAGAGAAGGTCGGCTATGGCGGCTCAATCTGGCGCGTGTGTAAAGCGTCTATAGCTCTTAAAGAATGGCCGAGTGGGCTAGCGCACACCAGCTCAGAGCACCTGGATCGAAAGCTCGCGCTGCAGAACCCAGGGATCCTGGGTTCAATGACCAGACCTGCCCGATTCGATCTTGACGAGTATCGAACCGGCGTGCGGTCGTGTATCACTACTGCGTGGTTCACGTTAATGACTCCATGTTAGCGGTTGTACCTCACTGGCTAAATTACTTATCTGCAGCTTAGACACCAGGCGCCCCCTGAGGCGAACTTCCGGCTGTATGAACATACAACTATTTGCCTTAACTAACACCCTCCCCCCACCCCCAAAAAATTGTTTGACAGTTGATTTAACATGGTGTGAGGAGACTACCGAATCATTACTTTTTACAGAATCAGGTATATTTTTAATAAAGTAGAAAAAAAAAAAAAAAAAGTCAACTGCTCAAAACCGAAACCGAAACACGAGAACGTAAGCTCATGGCGAGAAGTCACAAGGCTACACCCGACCTCGCTTCTTTTTTTTTTCTTCTCCGCTTTTTTGGCGTGTGAAGCAGACGAGGATGTTGCATGCATCGTTTGTCGTGCAACTGTTTCGCACTTCTATCTCTTCCGCTCAATGTTCTGCGCTCAAAGATTGATCGGCCGGTACCACGAACGGCAGTTCCGAAGTAGAGGCCCCTCGTCCGTCGCACGTTGGTACGTCGTGCGCCGCCATCGCGTCGTGAAATCGCGTCGGCATTTCCAATTTCACTGGATTCGCGATGCACCCGAACATAGCAATAAGCGGCGAGCAGTAAAGACCAACGCCTCACTCGTGCTGCTGACACTACAGGAATTGACATACCGTGCCCCAGAATTTCCACCAG
Organism: Ixodes ricinus; assembly: GCA_037355805.1. Lineage (NCBI taxonomy): Eukaryota > Metazoa > Arthropoda > Arachnida > Ixodida > Ixodidae > Ixodes > Ixodes ricinus. The sequence continues at coordinate 6,606 of JAZHYW010012053.1, forward strand.
CTGACGGTAGTGAGTGTAGATGCAAACTTTTGGCCACACAGGAATTTGAGAAATTTCTTCAAACCGAAATTTACTATAAGCGCCTTCTTTTCAAGGTGCGCGTGGCCTTGCTCCGCCTTGCTAAGCGTCCCAGACGCGAAAGCAAAGGACCTCTCCTTAGTACCTACTCAGTACCTTGATGATGAGTCAAGCATGTTGGATTAACCTCAGACTGGGCTAGAGAAGAAACATCAAAACGTAGAAGAGACAGGAAATAGACAGCACGACGTCTGCAGGGGCGGATCCAGAACTCCGTCTTGGGGGGGGGGGGGGGGGCGGAAAATTTGTAAGGATACTATTTTCCCATTTTTTCTCGTGCACCAGGGGGTCCACCCATGTCAAATTGCCCTCCGAGAAGGGAGGGGGGGGTCGACTTGGTTTGGGGGGGGGGGGGCGGCTGCCCCGTCGCCCCCCTGGATCCGCCACTGGACGTCTGAAAATGGTTAATATTCACCAGTTCACCTGCACCCTTACGATATTTTTTATGATGAGTCAGATTGCGTTAGTCTTTTTGGCGCTAGACGAAGCTCCGTTACCTAAAAAATAAGACGGAAAACGCGAAGGGATCAGTTGTTGTTGGAAAATGCTGTTCTGCATACAAAACGGCTTGCCTTCGAAGGTTAGAGATGATTTGCAAGCTTCTTACTTTGTTAGGCGTAGTGAACTGCCAGTTGATCAAGAGTGTGTAACTTGGAGTAATCGCGTAGTGGTTCCGCTGTTACTCAAAGACAACGTTTTGATGATATTGCACGAAGGTCATCCAGGGATGACGCGAATGAACATGCTGTCTAAGGGTCACGTCTGGTGGCCTTGTCTAACTAATGTAATATGTGGCAAAAACAAAGGAAGAGCGCGTCACGTGTCAGATGTCACAAAAACGCTGCGCCGAAAATACCCTGGTTGACGTGGGGTTGGCCTACGCGCAGATGGGAGAGAGGGCATCTAGGCTATGAGTATCGCGATTAGCAATGATGTATCTTGCGCTTGTGGACGCCCTTTCTAAATGGATTCCAGTGTTTGTGATGAACAGCACGAGTAGTGTGAAGACCGTGGAAAACCTGCGCAGTGTGTTTGCTGCGTACGGGATGCTTAGAGCTTGAACCTAACCGACAACGAACCTCAATTCGCATCAACAGCATTTCGAACTGTTTTTGAGAAGGAATGGTGTACAACACAGCGATTCTCCACCTTACCGTCACGCCTCAATGGCAGCGTAAAACAATGCGTACAAACCGTAAAAAAAAACAACAACAACAACAACAACAACAACAACAACAGCTTATTAGATTTTTAGGGAATGCGCCAGCATGACCCTTGGGAAAACCTCAGAGCCGTCCCCCTTTGAGGAAACGCTACAGCTGACCTGCTCACCTTTTGTTTTGGCTTTCTTTTCTTGCTTTTGCTATATTTGCTGCCTCTTTTTGGCCTCGTGGGATGGGGTCAGCGTTGGCGTTTCCCAAAGGGGGACCTGTTTGGCATTTCTCAAGGGTCATGCTTACGCATTCCTTAAGAATCAACCAATGAATATTCTTGTAATTTGAAAACGATTCCGTCAAAGGGATACTGAACCGAAATTCGGATTTTGGAAGGCCGCAGAAGCGTTGAACGGGACGCTACGAACTCCAAAACCTCATTAATACGTCGAGATCTCAAAGTAATGGCCATATTTTGGAAAAGAAGGGCGCGATCAAGCGAGGACGCTGACGTCACGACCCTACTAGAACAGTTGAGAAAGAGGGTAAGCGGTATCGCTTCTCTCCTCCTCGCTTCGGTTCACCTGCTCGACGGGACGAAGCGAAGAGGAAAGGGAACCAGAATCGTGACGTCACATGCTTCGTCAGCCGTGTTCGATCGCCCATTTCTTTTCCCGTATGAGTTGCGTTCTTCGATTCTGCAGAGTCCCACCTATCGCTCCAGCCCTGTTTTTTGAGCTCGAAATTTCCGTTCAGGAAAGCCGATGTCGGTGGCGAAGAGCATATTGCGCGATGCTGCAGCGCGGTAGTCATGTCTCGTGCGTTTCTCGCGCTAGGCACACGCTATGCTGTTGTAAGTAACACAACATACAACAGTTATCCACGTTTTTTTAAAATAAAGTCACTGGATCCTTGAAAGGTAGCGCCATTGCCTTACCTACCTGCTAGCCGAACACAAATATATTAACATGCAGACGACCAAAAACCTCACAAGGGGGTTGGCTAATCGGTCTTGGTCGCTACGGCAATCGTCATTTTGATCCCTTCAAATCTTCGAAACTTCGAAAGGGTCATTCTACTGTAGTCGCGCCAAGGTCATCATACTGATCATCCTACTGAAGCCGTTCCTCGCCAATATAAGCGTCTTTGGCACTGTATATGCAATCAACTTAGCAATCATGCCCATGTCCTTGAATCTCTAACAGTCATATTGTTATTTTTGCATATTTAAAATCAGAAAAATTATGTTTCAATGCCTCCAAGCACCGATACCGGATGTGCTGGTGGTACGAAGATGCACGCTTGTTGCGCCGGTGTGTAGATAGCGAAATCCGGTATGCAACAAACGTCTCTATAAAGCTACCAGTCACCGGCGAATTTAGATTGGCTTACCAAGAATGGAGAGGTCAAGAAGAAATTGCTCATTTAAAGGGACAAAATGGCGACTATACTATAGAGCTAGGCACTACTTTTCCCATGATCCAGTTATTTTAGTTTAAACATTACAAAATCGTGGCACCAGTTCGAAGTGCGCCGAATTCTACCCGAGTACCGTCGCTCAGGCCGGTGAGGTGGTGGTGCTTTTGCTTCCCGACCAGCAGCACGTACACGCACGTCCATTTTTACTGTTCCTGGTTCACTTTTCAGCTCTGGCACTTGGTTAACAGTTTCTGATTCACGTGCCAGCTCTGACTACCTGATCGCACGGTCCAAAACACGGAAGTGTCAGATCGATGTCGTCCATGCCAGAAAGGTAGACTTGCGTGGCCTCAGGTAGTCTAGGTGTCGTCGCCAATTGAACATACCACCAGGCGTTTTCGCCCGTACTCGGTAGGACAGGGGTCCTGCTCGAGACAGGATGGCTCCTTTCAGTCAGCGATTCCTGGACTGAAGTTCTTGACATACACACGCTCACCAACAGAAAACTGACGTTCTCGATGACCACCGGATGACAGCTGTCTGTATTGTGCATTCTGGACATTTAGCTCCGCAGATAGCTTTGGGCGATCCAGGCGTGTAGTCAGGCTACGTCCAAGCAACAGTTCCGCTTGACTCTGAAGAGTGGTGATATGTTGCGTGTTTCTGTTTATAAGAGGAAAACTTGTCAACCTAAGGTTGAGAGGTCGACCCTTCACGTCCTTACGCAGAGCCTCTCTGCGTAAGGACGTGTGCGGACGAAACGCTCCGACAATCTATTGCTTGATGAATGATAAAGAACATACTTTAGATGCCGCACTCCGGTTTCCTTCAAAAACGTTTCTAACTGGCCCGAAATAAATGGAGAACCATTGTCGGTTACGATCACGTCTGGTAAACCGAAACGGCTAAACAGCTACCTCAACTCTCCAATGGTGGCCTCTGCTGTGGTTGTGCCCATCAAGAACACTTCGGGTCATTTAGAATGGGAGTCGACATTGATGAAAAGTTATGCCCCTAGAATGGCCTTGCGAAGTCCAGGTGCAGGCGGCGCTGCTAGAGACGGGTGGTCCACAACCAGAGCACGGGGAGGAGTTGGTCCTGAAACACTAATTTTCTGCTGGCAGGCCTCCCTCAGCATGTCAAATTGTTGGATGGCTGCATCAATTTCTGGCCATCAAGTGTAACTGCGTGCGACTTCTTTAATTCTGACCATCCCTGGACGCTCCTCGTGAAGTTCGTCCAACACACGGTCTTGCAAGAACGGAGGTATTATCACTTTCATTCCCAACAGCAAACACTTTTGTAGTCGTACTAATTCATGCCTTCATGTGAAGAACGGTTTGAGACGATCTTCAACCTGCTTGGGCCAACCTTCGCCGGCGTATCTTGCAACTTGACTAATTGTTTTGTCTTTTGCCATAGCAGGAATCAATTCCTCGCTGTTTACTGAAATATAACTGAGATTATAGCTGTTTACTGAAATATAACTTTTACAGAAAGAGAGCTACGCTTTGTAACTCTACAAGACAAAACCGACCTGTGAAATACACTTTTGACAAAAAGTTTAGATTGCTACGTGCAGGCGTCTATTTTTACGGTCCATTTTAGATGGAGCCTAGTGACTTAGACCACCCTATATATGTGTGTGGACATATATATATTTATATATACATACAACAACATACAAAGTGACACACACATATATATATATATACACATATATATATATCTATATATCTATATATATATATATATATATATATATATATATATATATATATATATATATATAATATATATATATATATATATATATATATACAATGTTTTAAATAACACCCCATATAACTTCCCGAGAAAAATTGTTTTGGTTCAATATCTGGGTTATTGTTTCAGCGATGCTTTTTTTTTTCGTGTTTTTAGCAAATTTTCCAAAAAATTGGGGACTATGAAGAAAACGCCGGAGTACCCCTTTAATATTAAATGAGGTTATGACCTCAGTAGAGAAAGCCCCATGTATTTTTACGGTTTATATGTACACGCATCTGCAGCGTAAATGCACTATGCTTAAAGGGAATGCGCGCCGAAAGTACATGTACTAGTAGACTGCAAAGCAAAGGGGTTTGCTGTACTGAGGAAATAACATATTTAATAGCTAAAAACTGGCTATTTCACAGATGCCTCACAGGATGTGCGGCTCGGCACATCCTGCAATTATGAAGTTTTACTGAACAGAGCTAGACTCTCTAAAGCTGGTTCGAAAGCTGCGGTTTGTCCAAATACATGTAGGTGTAAAGCGAGGCTCACCTGAATTCGGAGGAAATTGTACTTTCTATTTACTGTACAGTAATATTTCAAGCGCGATTGAAGTATAATACCTTGTATTCATAACTTTTTATATTTAAATTCTTATCGCTCTATAAAGGAGTCGTTTGCGAAGACGGAGATATGGAAGATCAGTTACCTCACCAGCATGGAGCGTCCGGGGTAAGCTGTAATTTATTGTGAACCACTGACTCTATTTCTGAAAGTAACGTTGACAAACTATGTATAGTTCGGTCTATGGTCGTTTGTTTTGTACTCTTTGGCTCTAAAACCAACTAGCCCAGATTGAAGTCTTAGTAATCGCGGCCCCCATTATAAAAATAATATTTTAAGTTTCAAAAAGCAAAACTGTTATCATGGCTTCCTGTGGAGATCACAATATATGCAATAATAAATTTGGTTTACTTTACAGTCGGCATTCGCGTACTCGTCAATATGTTACATAGAAATGCCACTGTTATTTAAAGGCCTTTTCTATAGAAACAACTTTTAGAAACGACTCCATTTCTGTTTAAAAGAAGTCTAAAACAATCGTGAGATTATGAGGGCCTGGGTGTCCATGCAGTCGTTTACGTGAACACGGCAGAATGTCTTTCGGAAAGATTACTTTTATGGCTTTAGTGCTACTTGAGTCACACTGACTATATCCTTATTCCTCATATAACGAGGATGCGAGTTCACTGCTTTTAGGAAATAGTACCTTCGATGACAGGTTCCTCTTTTGTTGCTTTTTAAACATTTTATGCATCAACTGTAGAAAAATCGTTTAAGATCCTTAATAATTTTGATTTCTAGGTTTATATAACTGTAGTAGTTGGTCAGAAACTGGTTGTCTTTCGCCCAGCTTCTCCAAAGATGGTGCAACCGACTACGGTCCTGGTGGCACGAGATTAAGCAACGTTGTCGCCTGATGCCGCAGCTAATCGCCCTATCTCTTCCGTCTTCAACATTGAACGCACTACATAGCTATCAAGGGCATCGATCTTCGTGCAGCACAACATTAGAAACAGCATTAAGAAAAAAACTCGCCGAAGACACTTAAGCCTGTTTACGCGTAGGAATGCGAAAGCATTCCTACGCACAGTGCATTCCTACAGTCAGCGGGCGCACAGTCATTACTTTCTCACACGGCGCTCCGGCGGTGACATCACACGCTCCCCCACTGCGCAGGCGTGGCGAACCCTCGCCGGCGTCACGACGGCTTCGATGACGATGCATCTGCGTTGCTGTGCATTTCTTTGTCTTTTATTTCTGAAACGGGTCCGCTTTGATCCTGAGCTCCCTGAACGGGTACCGTGATAAAGCATCCGCGTGGCAGTGCCTTTCTTTGTGTTTTATTTCTAAAATGTGCTTGATTACGCAGTTTTATGACCATCTCTCGGGGACAACGCCGACAACCTCTCGACGTAAGTAAGGCTTTCGCCTTTAAAAAATAAAAGAAACAGTGCATCTTTTGATGCTTTTTATCGAGCTTCTGCCAGAGGGATCATAGAATGGGCTACGCGAAAAAGTACAAATTATAAAAATGTAAAAACCTCGCGTATGGGCGTTTACTTACGCGCAAGTGTGGGCACTGGGTGCGCGCCGAAACCATAATTGGGTGAAGCTAAGCGACTGCGCATGCGCAGTGGGGTCAGCAGCGTTACCGCAGTGGCGTGACGTCAGAGTCGAGTTGACGTATACTGGGTTAGTTTCTGTAGCATCCGATAGTTTGACTAACTATCCCAGCATACACTAACGAACCGCGATATTACAATGGCACTTTCGTGTGAAATGATTCCAAGTGACGTGTGTCAGATTCCAGAGTCCAGCACCTGTTTTCTCACTGCGGCAGTTGGGGTGATCACGTTCTTGCTGGTTCTTCGGCTGGCTCCTAGAAGATAGAAGGCTTCGAAAGCGACCCACCCTCCTGGTCCCTGGAGCTTCCCGCTGTGGGGACACTGGTCTCTCAACAGCCACGATGCTTTGGATCGAAAGTGCAAGGAATGGGTAAAGATCTACGGACCGGTCTTCAGGTGAGCTAAGACGTGAATGTGTGATTTCTTTTTGGGTACCAGGACATATGCGCTATATCTAGCTCGGTGTCTTTTTTTAATTGTGTTTCGTCTCTTTTATTAATAATTTGAGTTGCACTTGCCCTCCCAGGTAACACGCCAGAAATACGCCTACCTCGGCACAAGCTTGACAGTCTTGAGCGAGACATCTTCGGCTTAATACAGTTTTGCTCCAAAGCGTTAGTTAGTGTCAGAGTGCTTTTATTTTTGCGCTTCTGTCAAACGTGAGGCAAGCATACCGTGTGTGAACCGAAGAACCGGTAGTGAAACCTAAATCTGGCTCTTGTTTGAAAATTTTGGCATAATGATACCACGTTAAAACCAAACAATCAGAAGGTAAGTCTAACCCTGGCACTTGTTTGGCGATGTGGGCCCAAAGATGCCGGATGACAGCCATATTATCACCACTGAAGACTAGCGTTGGCAATTGTTTAGCGAATTAGGGTCAGGATACAACAAACAAAAAAACTTTGAGCTAAGAAGGTTAAGTTTGGCTCTGCCTTGGTTTCATCGGGCTCTTAAGGCTCAAAATTCCCGGACAAACGCTGATTTTGACGCAGAGAATTCTACCTTGGTTGTTTACAAAAGGACGATGTCGCCAAAAGAAGTCGATATACCGCATTACGATACTCTGACCAGAAGTAGGGTTAATAAACCTGCTAAAAATATACTTTCAGAATGCAACGCTTTGCCACTATCATTACTCTTATGAACGTTAGTTTTGTGCTGTTCGTAGTGTTTAGCAACTCAGGAGCTAAAAAGAAATCCTCATTGCTAAAAGCGACAATAGCCCCAGACGAAACGATACTTTTAGAGAAGGGGAGGGGGGGGGAGAGACGTTTGCGAATACACTGTATACTTAGTGTGAATTAACTAAATGCTTCAAAATTAATATTCATTTTAAGTTTTAACTATAGCAAATAACTGCACTTCAAATATTTCTCTATTTTTGCTAAGTACATCTGAGGCAGCAGACGACATTCGACGTTAGAACTGTACCCGCGATTACTATTCACCTCATCTAAGCATATTTTCTCATTAATTTCGCATTAAAAAGTATTCCTCGTTCGGACAGATTTCCAGAAGTATACATGATGCATATTACTGCTCCGACCAGCGTGCTATTTGCATGTCCGAGCAGTCCCATGTTCTTCCTGTCCTAAAGCGAGCAAAGCCCTCACCACGCACACAAACTCTCAATTTGGCAGGCGACTTAAGATTTTAACAGAAAATGTTTAAGACCATAATTATATTCCTTCTGTCTCAATCGCTTTTAATTTAGGTAAAAACCGCCCACGGAACCCAAATTTACCTCGATAGGACGTTGAAGTGACATCAGAAAGAACACATTTATGCAACAAAAGCCGCAAGGGACCAATCCTGAACCCAGAACGACGGGTTCTCTCACACAAAACGGACGAACTCGCATCGTAACACTTTTCCCCTCAGGAAAAACCCTAAGATAACCACGACGCGCACGTCCCATGACTGACCTCTACGCAAATCTTAATTAACCGCCTACGGAAACTAACATACACAGCGAAGGGACGTCCAGTGACCTCAAAAACCACAAAAGCAGCATACGTCCAGTGATCTCAAATACTACAACAACCAGATATAAACCTTCTCTTAAAAAAAAAAAAAAATGCAGCAACAGAAATTTTTGCGTTACCGCATTCGTTGTGATAGAGGGTTGGCTGATGCCATCTCCAGCGGAGGTGATCCTAATCGTCTCCTTTATAACTCCTTTTGAGCAATCTCGTTTCCTGCATAAAACTAGTGTCTTTTTCCCACTCTTGTGAACACTTCCCTCATGCCTTCACATGTTTCGCAATTTCTGAGTAGGGAGGTTTGTTCTTTACCGCCCGCTTATGCTCCAACAACCTGTCATTTAGACAGCGTTTCGTCCGACTGACGTAGGAGAAGCTACAAGCCATTGGGATGTCGTAAACAACGCCCACCTCACAAGACACTGGAGGTTCCCTGTGCCTTATCTGGCAGCTCCTGCTGAACAACAGAAAACGATGTCAACTTGCCCAGTTTGCAGTCAGTTGTAAACACAACTTTCACACCGTACTTTCTTGCGACTGCCAACAGGTTATGTGAAAAACCAAACTCTTAGAAAAAGGGTATGGATAGTCCTCCCTAAGGAGAGGAGCTTGTCTTGTAACCTATGTTCCTTTAGAAAGGGAGAAACCTTCGTCCCTGAAGCCGGGGAATAAATAGTTCCTCCGTCGCCTGCATCTCATTATGGCGACCCTGAATCGAGCAAACCGAGCTCAATAAGGCTTAACTAGGACGCTACGTCTCTTGTACGGGACGAGAGGAGCAGCAAATAAAAGCGTAACACGAGCTTTCCGCTAACTGTGTTTATTTCCGAAGCCAGCTTCCCCCGCAGGTACAGAAACTTGCGTTTCGAAAGCAGTTACTCAGTCTTCTCGCCATCAGCACTGCGATGTTAAACGGAGACAACCGATACCCAGTTACTTCGCGCACTTCATGTCTTACCTTTGCTGTGCCTCGAGTCACAGTTATCTCGCCGACCGCACATCACGGAGGAATGGCGAACCGATCCGCGAAACCAAAAGCCACTCTCAAAAGAACAAACTCGAAGCCGCTGTTTGCCGCGTAGCCCGCGTAGCGTGAAAGAGGATTAAATCGCTTGCCATCAGATGGCAGGGTCAAGCAAAGTAATTGCAAGTAGATAAGCTGGGTGGCGCTAGGTACGGCCCAATTCATGTTCTACATTTTTTTTAACTTTCTCAGGCTATTCTTGCGCTTTGGGATCCTCTACTATACACACTCTGTACAGAGCGCGACACTGTTAGCGCGAACAAGCGATCGCCAGTTTTCTGCGTTTTTTTCTTTGAACAGAAAGGTCGTCATCAAAGATATCATTGTTATAGAAAGAGCTCATTTAGGGCTCTAATATAAGGGGTAAAATTGTGTGCCCACTAATACTCTTTCCTAATAAAATGCGAAAAGGCGCCGATGTCGTGTTCGCGCTAACTGTGTCGCGTTGTGTACACACATTGCGCATACTACAAGCAGCATCAGGTGAACATACATTGAGGACATACACACACACATGGCACATACAAACGTCAGTACAGCGGCACACTAACCCGAACACTGCACTACACTTTTCGGGGACTCCCTAAGCAATAAAACATATTCCCAGCATGTTGATTTTTTCCCAGCAATGACATACCCCTGAGAGTATTTTGAATGGCTCAGGGGATGAATCTCTTATTAAAAAGTAAACGGTCGATCATGCCGTAATTATTTGAAAGCCAATAAAGCAAGCCGCTCCGATGCGGCTCGAAGCCATGAGTTTGTTTCCCCGCACGGCACGTCGTAGCCTGTATTTCTATTGTAGTGTTTGTTTTTCTATTTGTGCTGTTCGCGCACGGCTTCAATTGCCGTCTTGAATTAATCTCTGTAGAGCGGATATTGTCAGGAATGACAAGTGATGAGGCGGTGAATAACTGGGAGTAAACTAAACGTTTAATCGGGCGAACTTGTGCCCAAAATAAAGAAGGAAAACAAGAGACAACAGTAGAGCGTCGCGGGCGTCGAAGTCGGCGAAAGAGCAGAGTCGAACGCTGGGGCGAAAAACTGACTGCGGCTCGCCACGCGGAGCCCCTTATGTACATGCGTGGGCTTCTGGAACATGCGGCGTAGAAGGTTCGGTGTGTGGAACATTCTAACCTCGAATCAGCAAGACGGTTCTCGAATTCACCAGAACATCACATTAGAGCATTATCAAAAAAGTGTAGACGCGGCCAGGAATCGAACCCTGGCCTTCTGCGTAGAAGGCAAGCGCGATAACCGTTAGGCCACGGGCGCGCTGCCTACTTGGTCAGCTGCGCCCGCGGCATTATTCACTCAGCTGGAAGTGATGCTTCACGGGCAGAGAAATCGCTTTTCGATCAACTTGAATGCAGTCAACGCCGCTACTTACGGCTGGCAGGTGTTAAGTGTACGGAGATACGCCGTGGCGAGCTCGAAAACTTCTAGCGCTCATCCCAGCGCGCCACTTGGAGGGCACTTTCTCCAGGAACTGTAGTACAGTACAATCTCGATAAACGGAACCTGAAGGGACCAGGAAAATTTGTTCCATTTATCAGGAGTTTCGTTTACTGAGAGTATGTAGTGTAGGTACACATCGCGACACTGTTAGCGCGAACAAGCTAACTGCTGAACGCACTCCGCAGCTTTTCCTTGTCGTGAAGAATCCTTGTCAGGCTACTTTTGGGAATGGCACACTTCGTTGCAAGCGCCATTTTCGTGAAGCAACCGCTATCGAAATTATTAATGACATTGATCTTTTTTTTAACGTGAGCGCACGGTGTTGTCGCTTCGTGGCCGCTATCGCAGAAAATACTAAATAGGACACTAGGCCTAAGATGCGAGCAGAACTGCAGAAGACTTGTTGAGCCAAGCCTACCCAACATAGCCAACCTATGCGTAAAAAGTGAGAAAAGGAAACTCCCCAAAACCATGCGTACATGCTAATTTTGGGCAATAAAGCTAATAAGTATTAAGAACATTTTTAATACGGTTTTATTACTCAAGAGTTATTTTTCTTTCTGCGATAGCGAAAATATGTCGGCGACAAAGTTTCGTTTTCGGTTCCGTTTACCCGGAGGCGAAAGAATTTGAGTTCCGATTAACGGGATTACTTTTACATTGCATGAATACAAAACCAAACAACTCCGAGATAGTTGTTTCGTTTAAGCAACAATTCCGTTTAAGCGATTTCCGTTTAACGAGATTCTACTGTATATTTAACCAGCAAAATAAAGGATAGCTTTCTTTTTTTTTTCAATTTTACCTACTATTCTTTTGAATGCTGAAATTCCATACTGTAAATATATGTGCTTTCCGTCATAATTTCGTACTTTTCAGTCCTTTCCACAGAGCGCAATCGCTCTCGGGGAGGAGACAACCGACAGTCACATTGGCCGCAGTACGATAGGAGCTTACTGTTCAGACCAGCGTTCTAACATGACTATGCGCACGTCGACCGATTGCACCTAATCCCTCAAGTGGTCTCTAACTCTTTAATGTAAAACGGAATTTCAACCTGCGACGCCGACGCCCCCCCCCCCCTCCGATCACGGCCCGACCAGCAGCATCAATACCCGACAGTTTAAGTCATCTCATCTTGTTGTTACACCACTGATACGCGAACACACGGTCACATCGGCGATAATTCCAGTCTTCTGTTCACAACGCACAACAGAGCCATCACAATGTTGCTGCTATGTTGCTGACACGCAGAAATGCAAAGCCACGTTGATTGCCGGTTGGCACTCGGCATCGGAAAACAGAACTGAACTCAGCATGGAAGGCACCCAGGCAGCCGCCAGCAAAACCTGCTGGTCTTGGACGCAGTTCCTGCGATTTCCATAAGGTCGAAAACGTCGACACAGTTCCGCGTGGTTCCGCTACTGTAATTCCGCGTGGGCTCCGCAATCCGGAGACGGCCATCTTACCCAGTGTACGTAGCTCTGCTGGCATTGCTCCAGAACTTCGCTGTTTCTAGCGGCTTCGTTTGCTCATTTGATAAAATTAGTGATAAAAACATCAATGCCACCGAAATGTTCCGCACGTTTGGACTAGAAGACGGAATTAGCGGCGGCTTTCGCTGCCGCTGAAGCTCAATCAACTCAACAACATTTATTAAACAACGTGCGCGACGAGCTCGAAAAACGAAACCGAAAGAAGATGAGTCGGGAGGGCGAAAGCTTTCTCCCGCCTGCCTGGAGAAGGAGGAAAACGTCTTGTTCCTCCCTTCTTCTCCTGTCCGCTTTGGGGCGCGTCAGTAGAAGGGAGGAAGACACGCCGTTGCTACCTTTTTTCCTCCATTTTTTATTAGAGCGCATAAAAATGGGAGTACGCATAACCTGTTGGCAGTCGCAAGGACGTTCGGTGTGAAAGTGGTATTTAACAAAGATTTCAAACTGGGTAGGTTGACTTCGTTTTCTGTGGTTCAAAGGGCTGCCAGATAAGGCACAGGGAACCCCAATACCTTGTGAGGCGGGTGTTGTTTACGACACCCCCATGGCATGTGTCTTCTCCTACGTCGGGCAGACGAAGTGCTGCCTAAATGAAAGGTTGTTGGAGCATAAGCGGGTGCTAGAGAACAAAGCTCCCAACTCAGAAATTGCGACATATGTGGAGGAATGCGGTGACTGTTCACCAGAGTGGAAAACAACAACAACAACATTAGTTGTAAGCAGGGAACGAGATCGCTCAAAAAGAGTTCTAAAGGAGATGGTTACGAAACATCAACTTTTAGGTTTGGCGACAATGCATTTCTGCCTAATCTTTGCCGAATCTCCAGAAAACTCTGCAAAAATTTGGCTCCGAATTCTAAGATTCGGCACCGAATTTTTGATTCGGCAAATGTTCGGCCCATCACTACTGCTTGGGCTACCACATGGGCGGAAGCGCGGGAGCAGAGGGAGCAGCGGTGGAGCCCTACCGCTCTCCCTACGCTAACCCTAAAGTGGCCGCGCTCGGCGCTGTTCGCTGGGCGATCGGTAGCGGCTCCTAGCGGACGCATGGTGCCTATGGGCTCCCCACTGCTGTGGTGGCACTATGCCTAGCGTGGTCGTGTCTGCATGAAAGTTTAAACGGTCTGGAGTAGGCGAAACAAAATACGAGCGGGTAAAAAATAATACTAGAAGAGAGCTGTGCACTAACTGAAAATGATGAAGTGAAGGACGCAGGTGTATGGTGAGGATTTCCGGAAAATTCTGGGTAGAATTTGGTGAAAGCGACGTGGGCATTGCCATATTGGGTAGGAACGTTTCTCAATTTACACCAGATTACTGGCACTAATGAGACTCAAGAATACATGAAGGCGACGCCACTGATCAAGAAGCATCTTCATCGCGATGGAATTCCAAGGGAAAAAGCGGAACTTTTCTTTCAGTCTCCCCTACACAAAAATTGATGATGGAGCTGTGGGGACAATGTCAACAATGCGATCCCAAGGAGTGCGTGAACAAGTTTTGCGATCCCCGCTGTGACGATATTTGAATGCTGCTCACACAGTGGACACGAAGACTGCGTAGGCATAGGATTTTGGCTCGTGACAATCAATGCCTGGACATGCATTCGGAGAGTGGCTCGTGCTCAATCGCTGCTATAACGGAAATAGCCGAACCTCAACAATGCGTAGAACTCAGCACGCGCCCTGTGCTCTACCAACACCAACGCGTGGCTATGCTAAAAACATTGACGTCATATAATCGGCTACAGATCACGTGACCGCACTTTCTGGCAACAAGTGGAGGCTGTAAACCGTGTTCGTTTTTCTCGAATTTATTTTCTGCGAGTGTCATTGGGTAGAAAAAGGAGCAACGTGTGTTTCATATGTCCAAAATATGAAGAAATAATTCTAAGCTATTTTTATTGAAAGTAAGAAAATTGTTGAACCGCCCCTATAGCACTAAACAGGTCAGTAACTATAGATCAATCTGTAATACATTTTGTCTGTGACATAAATACTTTTCAAGGATCGTGTCCGTGATTATGAATTTGCTTACCTATAATTTCTGCTTTGTACGTGTTTGTTTTCTTTTCATATGATAGTGGACCACTTTTTAGGCTTAGTGCTGTTTTTGACGTATCCGATGTAAAACCTAACAGATTTTGCCTTGGCCTAATTATAATCTGTCGGCGCTGAGAACTTGGGACAAGTACAGTTTTCGGCTGTCCAGAACTATACTGCTACTATCCGTATTTGTTTTTGACATCAGGTTGAAAATTTGTGCTGTTAAAGAAATAAAACGAACGTTGTCTTCAAACATGAAATCTTTTTTTTTAACGAAACCCCCAAACTTAAACTTTTTTTACGCCAGTTCGTGCATGTCCAGCTAAATTTAGCGTGAATATTGAAGTCATGTGACCTGACGTCACAAGACGTACAGACCAGTTGAGTTTCCCCGCTACACTTAGCGGCTAAATTGACGTCGCGTGACCTATACAACAAGACAGGCTCCCTGCAAAGTTTGTAGGCAAAGTTGATGTTACATTCCTTTGTACCAGGTCAGTTTCCCAGCTAAATTTAGCGGAAAATTGATTAAAAATTGCGGTTCCTCTTCACTCGCGAATCGACTGTCTAATATTTTCTAAACACATTTAAAGGATCGATCCTTATACACTGGATTGCATGAATTATAGGATTTTGTAGATAAACGTCGCCCTCAATTTTTCAGTGTACGACTCGGAACTGCCAATGTGGTTATTCTGAACGACATGGCATCTATAAAACAATTCTACTGCTCTAACAATGAGCAGAGTCGTCCTCAAAAAGTATCTTCTACGAAGTGTCACGGGGAACCTCTGGTAAGTGCTTACGGGCTCTATTATACACAAATCAATAACTTCTATATGAGGATACGCACGCTACATAGCATCAGCACTTGTGCTGTGTGGCCTAGTGGTGAGGGGCTGTCAAAGCTTATAGTAGATTTGATAGCTTCAAACATCAATTGTGGCTAAAGAAAGAACTTTAAGCAGGATAACTATAGTTTGATTATAGTGCAAGACATGATATTACTTATTCCGAGTGAAAAATTATGAAAATGAATGGCCCACGCGTAAATATTGTTGCGCAGAATGTGTTCGATACTAATATTATTCCAATAAAAATTACAATGCAAAAGTTTAACGCGTAATATTCATTTAGCGGAAAAACAGAATGAGTAAATACACGAAAAATCACAGTTTAGTTTTCTCGCAAATTTGGACAGAAAATATTAAGCGCTAAATTTAAAATTTTAAATAATAAATGAAAATATTAAAAGCATGCAACAATGTCATTTCGCTGTAGTCCGTGCACCTCGGCACTATCAAAGAGATAAACTACCATAAATTGTTTTGACTACAATCTTCCGTGTGATTGTATTTAATACACGGTTAAAAAAAGGTGGTCATTACACTTGTATACTGTCTTCACTTTTTTTTAGCAGGCTCGGCGGACTTTCGATAAAACTAGTTTCGCGTTTTTATAGCGCACCGATAAACCCTAAAAATTTACCACCAAATCGGTTTTATCACAAACGTAGAAAACCAAAAATCCTCGAAATTGAGCTTCCTTTAATATTTTGACGAATGACGGACGTTGAGGCAGGAAAATACAAAATGAACGTAAGATTTAATAAAGGTGAACTTGTGCCAGAAACGAAAAAGATCACACATCGATCAAGCAGCAGCGAGCGTCGGTGGCCGCAGAAGCAAGCCACGCTGGGTCGGCGTAACAGCTGGCTATCGCGAAAGAGAACGAGTGAATGAATCGTCAATACGGAACTCAGCTCCTTGTCTGCTATGCTCGTCACCTCGTATATTCGTCCTAGAATATTCGGGAAAGATGTTAGGGCGAGACTGACAAGGCATCATTCTGGCCTCCTTCTCTTTTACGCTCGGGGGTAAGAGTGTTCGCGAATATTCTAGATGAACGAAGAAGCTACCTTCTCGATCATGCACGCGGCAATATGAAGAGAACAAGTGTCACGGGTATACAATCTGTGTCTACAGCTTTTCTTTGGAATGACCTCACCAAACTGTCCGACAAAGATGCTTCTTCGTCCAGAGCCATAACTATTTTTCAGTTTCTTTCTTATTTGTTACCAGGCTGTTTTCGAAGTATGTTGAGAAGGCGCATATTGTTGGGAAATTTTTGAACATTTTATACTCGTGTCCTAATTTATTCCGCATAGGCCCCGTTAAACACTGATGTCTTGTCTGGCACTGAAAACGTTCATCGAAAAACACATAATGTGTGTAAAAAATAAAGCTCCCAAAACATACGCGAAATCGAAGACAATTAAACGCCGAAAACACGAACCGTAGTGATAACCGAACAATCTTTAGGTAAATAACTGAAATGTGCTGATTAACTTCTTAATCACAGATTTGATATGTCAAGTTCCAGGTGCGGTATTGAATATAATTATTATAAACGCTAAACCAAAATAAATATTTTGTAAAGAGGCAACGCGTGTAAAGATATTGATTCAGCAGCTTTCGTGTGTTGTCACCTGACTAGAAGCTACATTATAGATGACACTGACCAATACCTCTCAACAAATTGATGAAAGGAAGGCCCCGAACAAAGCTGTAATATAGCTTCATGCGGTAGACGCGTCGCGAGCCGTGTTCTCAACGATGCGTTTGAAAGGAATTGCTTTGTCTCATGCACTGCGTCATTATTTCATTAGCGTGACGTCAGAGGAACCACAACGGTCATACTTCAGAAATGATGGCGATTTTTTGAAAGTAATACATTAGTCTACTACGCGCAATGAAGGGCAGGGCCCCTGGGTCTGGTATTCGAGTCCAGTTTTTGCATGAGGTGACGCAAGCAAATACTTGGAATATTCTTTGTTTCCACATTTTGTTTAAAAGTGCAATTAAGAGGTTCAGTTGAGAGGTTTTAGAAATTTAGTTTGCCTGTGAAGTTAACTGCTCTATATGATGTCCACCTAGCTCAGTAAACTCTCAGCGAATACAATTTCTTTTTATATGGCTCACCATCTATTTTTAATCTGTACAAGTTAAAATCAAGGTCCCGGCATACATCGCCGCTGCTCAGTGCAGAAGAAATTAGGCTGCACTTTGGAAAGCCCCAATGCGACGTGACCATTGGCGTCATTTTAGTAAATACCGAAGGGCGGGGTTTCACGAGGCATGAAGGGACTTAAGGGGTTTAGCAACATGGTAATTAAAGGAGTGGCCCGAGTTGCGGAGTCCAAAACGCGGTTTGTCTTACTGCTGGGTATTTGACCAAAACGTTTTGGTTTTGTTACAAAAGTTGTAATATCTATATTCTAGATCATAAAAATAGTGCACAAGAATGGCTCATTCACACATCTGCAACTGTTCATGACTGCGTCGCGCAAAACTTCTTAAAATTTATTATGTCAAGAACACACTGGGAAATACATCCGGTAGCCATGCAATACTTTCTAATTCCGTATATATATATATATATATATATATATATATATATATATATATATATATATATATATATATATATATATACACATATGCAGATAAAGTTTTAAAAAACATATGCAGTTTGAGTTTTCAGGAACCCGCCGAAAGCCGGAAAGGGGTGTTTCACGAAAGGTGAACAAATTCGATATTGCGAGAACTATGCGTCGCAACAAAAAAAAGGCTTGTGTCGTTTTTGTCCTGAGCCAGAACCTCTTTAGGAAAATTATTAATGTCCGGGACAATTAAAGTTTTAATTAGTTTGGCGTAATTAACTTTTTTAATATTGTGTTTAAGGGAATGGTTTTCAATTGAAAATTGCTCAGCATCATCAAAAACACTGAATCAACAAATTTCAGAACGATAGAATGCACGCGAAGCATTTTACGGCTTTCTGAAAAACCGCACAAATTCGACGGGTTTTGTTTCGGTTTGCTATCGGAGCAGATCTCCGCCTCGGCGGCACTGCGCCCCGTGGAGAGATAGTGCATCCAACCTCTGCTGCGCTGTCATCGCGCGACGCAGCAGAGGCTGGTTTCACTATCTCTCCACGGGGCGCAGTGCCGCCGGGGCGGAGATGCGCTCCGATAGCAAACCGAAACTTAAAGAACCCGTCGAATTTGTACGGCTTTTTCAGAAAGCCGTAAAATGATTCGCATGCCTTCTATCGTTCTGCAATTTGTTGATTTAGTGTTTGTCGATGACGCTGAGCAATTTTCTAATTGAAGCTATGCCCCTAAACACAATGCTAAAAAGTTAATTACGCAAAAATAATTAACAATTTAATTATCTTGGACTTTAATAATTTTCCTAAATAGGCCCCTGGCCCAGGTCCAAAAAGACACAAGCCTTTTTTGTTGCGACACGTAGTTTTCGCGATATCAAATTTGTCCTCCTTTCGTGAAACACCCTGTATATACACAATAGACAGCCTTTTTCCGTACACTGACAGCGACTTTCAAAACTCCTTCGTAGCACAAACAGTTAGCCGAGCCGAAGAATGCCGTCAACTTGCTCACCTTCGTACCAATGACAACCGACGACAACAAAAGCAGCGCTACGACGAAGGTCGCACTTCGTAATATACCATCCAGGTGACCTCGTCTGGGTTTGGACGCCCGTGCTCACGCCAGGACTCTCCGAGAAACTTCTCCACAAATATCTTGAACCATATACTGCCCTTCATCAAACATCCCCAGTCAATTACTCCGTGACCCTGATAAAGACGTCCACCGATCGGCGCTGCCGGTTGCTACAAAACGTTCATGTATACCCCGCATGAAGCCCTTCGTCCAGCGCTCCGACCATGGCGCAACTTCATCCCCTACCTAAAGGTCGGCCAGGAGGCCTCTATCTTCCTCTACGGGGAGGATATTGTAACAGCGCAACTTCATCACCATCAACATCCACACTATCATTACCATACACAACAGCGCACCGCCCGTGCTCATGAGAGAGCTCGCGGGGCAGAATTGCTCCAGGGCTCGGCCAGTAAAGCCGGTGCTTTTTTATCTCTACTTTGTCTTTCTTTATATATATATATATATATATATATATATTTTAACGCATCGTTCTTTTTTTTTTTCGGTATGAAAATCTTTTGACAATGCTTTAAACTGCAATTTATTATATGTAGAAAGCACATTTGATCTCGCAAATATCGCACAAACCCTCACTCTAGTGAAATGCAGTTCCAGGGTCAACCCATGGACGGCACCAGCTTGCCAGTGTCGTCTCACGTCTCATTAAATTGCAAGAACTTTGTTCTAACTTCTGCGCAAACGCACGAGTGTGAGCGGGCCTTCAAATTTAAAAAAATAAATAGGCTTTCTTTTTCTTCTTTTTTTAAGGAATGTTTACTCTCAACGGCGATACGTGGGTAAAACACAGACATTTCAGTCTTCGCGCGCTTCGAGATCTTGGTTTTGGAAAAACACCGATGGGGAGCACATTAAGGTAGGTATATTAACTTCATATTTCATTTACTTATAGCCTACGTAGGGCAGTTGCTTCAGCATCTGCACTAATACGTCGTTTAATTAATTTTCCATTGACAATAAGGAAGCATTTGTGGGATTGCCATGTTAACTACTTAATTGCTAAACTTTCCAGAGTTGTTGGCATTATTGCCCGCTGTCGTAATGTTTTACCAATCAGTATTAAGTTAAAACTTTACTACGTACTATTTGAGTCCAATTTAAATTACTGTCATTTTGTATGGGCTACGACACCTAAGACAAACCTTCAAAATCTACTATTATTGAAAAAAAAGTTTTACGTTATATCGCGGGTGTCTCATATACAGACCATACAGAACCATTATTTTCTAGATATCAAATACTTCCCGTAGAACGCGTGTATAATTATCGTTTACTCTGTACCCTTCGTTTCTCATCGCCAACATTCTTAGATTTTTTTGTATTTTATTTCTGAACTTGAGAAACGTGAAAGTAATATAAACACACGCCGTGTAGAGACTTGTCCTGAAGGAATAGAGATTCAGCAATCAAACTCAAGTAGGAGTTAAGACTTTCTCTACATGTTCGCCACGAAAAGGTATGCCCGCTTTTTCCAGCGATGAACCACATGCCGGAGGCCATTGTTATAGAACTCCTCGTTTTGAGTGTTCAGAAATCGCTCCACTCCACCAGTCACTTGGTCGCCGTCATTGAAATGGTTTACTCTTATTTGGCCACACTGGAAACGTCTGCGCCATTTAACCAAAGTGTCATAAACTGGGGCGTTATCCCCGAACAACGTTCACAAATTGGAATGAATATCCTTGGCATTGCTTCGCTTCAAAAGAAAAAAAAACGATCACTGCATGTGCTTGGCACCGACGGGCGGTGCCATTTTTTGTTTCGACACCGTAGCGGCGTTAAGCGCTGCTATAGCTATGCGATGTTCAACTGGGCGGAAACTAGAGGGACGCGCGCTCACTTTGATGCCGGTTTTGTTTAGTTTTTTTAATTTTTTGTTCCGATAATACGAACTTTGTGAATGCCACTCGTACAATTTCCAGTCATTGCATTACAAAGTACCGTACGTGTTAAATAAATGTTCCACGAACGACATAAACATCTACATAATTGGCAAAAAAGACTTACGTACCATACTGTTTTAACTATTCCTAACTAATTTGGTTCTGCTACTTCAATGTTATGTGACCTTGTTCTATTTTTCCTATCATCCTGGTAAAGTGTTTTATATGTTTGTCGTCCGAGCTGCTGCCATGTATAAGGGGAACTCAGACGCAGTCAAGCTGCTTCTAGCAGCTTTTTGTCTGGGGACCCCTCCAGTACTTCTGCAAAAATAAAGTTTATTGTATTGTATTGTATTGTAAGATTATTGATAGAAGCGATTCTTCAGTTATGAATATTCGTACTCACATCAAACCCAACGTTTAGAGGTTGCCATCTTGGTCGTGTGAAGGCTTTCAAATTTAAATAATGACAATACATTCAGTGTCTCTGCTGTTTAGTGGGTGATGTTTTGGGCGACGCAGCGTCACTTATCTGAGACCGCAGGTCTCAGATTTTTAATTTATAATACATAAACCTTTCGCGCGAACGAAGAAAATGTGGTTTTCAGTTAAGATTTATTACTTCTAATAGCATAAGTGTCGTTAACAAAACTAAGACACAGAAGTCCGAGTTGTTCCTACAGTCGTACCGAATCCCCAAAGAAAACAAGGCAGTTATATATTAGAAAAATTGTTTAGAATAAACAAGTTGAACGAAGATGACAGACTCCATGCGCATGGAAATCTTGAGAACACTGAAACGTTAAAGCCGAGAGACCGGAATAAGACGCAGCAGAAACATGTTACTCTTTGATGCCCACAGTAGCTCAGGAGCAACACTCCAAAGCATATTTTTTTCTAGATACCAAAGACGCCGGGAACCGCGAATGCCCATTGTAGCTCTCATGCAACACCTTGTGTTTCGCCACCTACAACATAGATGGCAGCACGCGCCTTGATTTTATTCTATACCCCAACTTGCTTGCGTCGGCAGCCACATGTTTTTGAATGCTCCGCCAATGTAAATACTATTCTAAATATAATATTACCCAATAGTCTTTCGAGACAAATAAGCATCTGAATGCAATCTCAACTCATAACGGAAAACGTTCATTAACGAATATATTAGTTTTTGTCTGGTTTGGCTAACCCTAAGTGGAACACAAACTTTTGTAGCTCTGAAGCTACATTGGGCGTTCGTGTTACTAGTGGTTCAGATCTTCGTGGTTCAGTCTTACTTCGATGTATGTTGTTATATCGCCATATACAGTATGGATATTCAGTGTAATATTTAAATACTGTAATAGTTACATTCTCATTGATAAAAATATTCGAATAAAATATATTGGTGTAATATTTTTTACTGTCCAGATGAGAGGTAACAGAAGAAAGGTCCAGTCCAGAGCCCTTGGCTCTGGACTCTGAGCTAAAAAGTCAAGGTAGGGGTGCCGTGGACTACAAACTAGATGCTGAAAGTGGGGTTCAAGTCATCAAGTGGCTCGACAATGCAACTGTACAGTTGGTGTCAAGTTACGCTGGCGTTCAGCCTACTGACACATGCACCCGTTGGAGCAACAAAGAAAAAAAAACAGATAGAAGTGACTCGACCAATTGCAGTAAAAGAGTACAATGACTCAATGGGAGGTGTCGACCTCGCAGATATGCTCATCGAGTTATATCGCACCGACCACAAGTCACGAAAGTGGTACATGAGGATCTTCTACTGGACCATTGATGTGTCCATCGTGAATGCCTGGTTGCTCTACAAGCGTCATTGCAAGGCGACAGACACCCGAAAGCCACTTTCGCTGCTAAGTTTCAGGATGCATGTGGCTGAGGCGCTTGGCTTGAGAAATGCCAATAAACAAAAACGGCAGTCTCGTTCAGAGGACGAAGCATCGCCAAATCAAAACGCTAAGCATCCAAGAATGCAGAAGCCGGTGGACGATGTTCGGTACAACGGTGTTCAGCACTGGCCAGTCATTGAGGAAAAAGGCAACGCTGCAGGTCCTGCTCAAAAGGATTCAGTTTCCTCTACTGCAGCAAGTGCAACGTGCATCTCTGCCTGATCCCCAGCAGAAACTGCTTCATGGCATTTCACACTAAGTAGTGGTCCTGAATGCCCAATGTAGCTCAGGAGCAACATTCCACAAAAGCATAACCATTAAAGCCAATTTTTTTATTTTTGTTGCAAATCGTTTTTTTACTTGTTTTGAATTAACCCAGAAAGTTTCATCTCATTCTTTCATCGGGAAAGTAGTTTGGGCATCAAAGGGTTAAAGGCTATAACTGAACTTATTACACGCTCCTCGCTCATACAGTAAGAAAGTAATCTAGTGCTTTCTTACTAATAAAAGAAACATGTTGCTTTAACACCAACAAGTAGAGTTTCACTTTCCCGTTTCTTTAGGGCGTCACCTGCGCCCCCCCCCCCCCCCCCCGGCCCCCCTCGCGAAGAGCCTTGGGTTGTTAACGTATCCTTGTATTCTTCAAACGTTTTAATTGAGGTGCTGTACGTGTACTTTGAAATCGTTGCCATTAATCAGAGCCCCTAGAGAGTTGGTAGAAACATTCGCAGACTTGGATATGCGCCGGTGTATTTGACATAAACTTAATCTGAGACAGGAAGGAAAAGAAAGACAAGTCAAGAGAAAAACTACGCACAACGTCGAAGACGCCGTGTGTTCTTTTTATGTGTCTTCCTTTTCCTCAAATAAGTTAGGTCAAGTATGCGGCAGCTTGCCTCGGCGGCCACCCTTATTTCAGTTTTGAAGTATTCATGCAGCTCGCATGCCAGGGAAACGCCTAACTTGTCAAGTTGGCACTATCTTGGTGATCCTAAGGGTCTATCCTGTGCCTAATATGGTTTTAGTCCAAGGCATTAGTTATTACCAGAGTAATGTTTATTGGAATTTCTACAGATTTTCTTCGGTTCACTACATAATTGCCAATGTGTCAGGCTCATGCCATATGAGAACCAAACAACCGTCAGTGAAGCCTACATCTTCGACTGGTTTGGTGAATTAGGGACAAGAATTCCCGGACTCTGGCCAAAGACACGTCAAGTTTGGCTCTATCTTGGCTTGTTTGTATTTCTAATGCCCTGAATTCCTTGGCAAAAGAAAGAAAGCTAACAAATTAGTCCCAAAGTGTACTGGGCTACTTGTGCATTGTTTGGCATATATGTATAATTTCAGGAGGAATTGTTGGACCTCGTCAACCAGATAAAAGGAGCCAGAGAGCGTTCCCTTCCAGTTCTTGAGTTCCTCATCCCAAGCTTGCTGAGCATCACCAGTGCCCTCTTGTTTGGAACCAGATTCCTATAGGGAACCCGAAGCGCAGTGCCTAGCCAAACTGGCGAGGTTACGTCGAGGAAGTTCACTGCGCTCCGTTAATCGAATTCAAACCACATTGGCTAAGTCGTTCAGAAGTCGTCCTGCTCTTTACCAGGACGGGTGCCATGCGGAGACGTCGTCAAGCGCTGATCGACTTCATCAGGTTTGACTCTTTAAGCTACCGCCATACTGCTCGCACATCATGCAAAAAGACACGGTGTTCTGCTGCAGACATGATTACGACAATGCGAAGCTCAAGTTTGTCTGCTTATTTTGCAGGGGTTGTGGTGACGTCAGAACGAGCGAGCTCTGATTGGTTCTGAATGAAGGATAGTGGGTAGACCTGAAGGCAGCTTGCTTCGAGGTCTACCCACTATCCTTCAATCTGAACCAATCAGAGCTCGGCGTTTTTCCGACGTCACCGCAACTCCCGCAAAAAATAGAAAGCAGACGAGTTGCTTTCTGCATTATCTGCGGACGTGCCTCAAGCATGATCGAAGTCTGTTTGCTTCGTGTATGCTTCAAACGTGTTTGCAGACAGGTTCTGTGTGACCAATCTGGCAGGACTGTCATACAAGGAACGCCTCACACAGTGTCTGCATAGTAACTTTTGTGTCATGTAGTAGCAATATGACCGCGGTTCTATGGAAATACATTTCGGAAACGTATGTTTGCAAATATAGTTCCATGAAGCGGCATAATCTTGTATTTTATATATCTTATTAAAATACCAGTGTTAAGATACCAGTGCAGCCAGGATATACCCAGTAGTCGAGAATATCTTTAAAGTTTTCTGTATGTATGCAGAGCCTGCATTTCTTGAAGGAATACGTGCACATTTAACCTTAAAAACGCCCCTTCCTAGTATAAGCAGACGAGGAAGTACCGCTGCTTAATTGCAACTTAACGAATTAGCAATGTCGACTTAACTGCATATTTTTATTTTTCATCCAACCGCAGTTTCTAGCAGCTCTGTGGTACTTTGAGAACACCCACCCACCTAACAAGCATATAAACATACACACTGCCAAAGACAACACTTGTAGACACATGCAGCCGCACGCACACGCACAAACATACATTTTATTAACAGAAGATTTGGACGCAAACGAGATGTTGGTAGTTGGACATAGTAAAAACACCCAGATACTTCTGTAAACGAGATGAACCACTATCTTTTAGCTTTAAAGGGACACTAAAGTGCTTTTTCAGACCCTCGTTTTACTGCATAACTCCATCTACGAGTTATAATGATCCTTAAAAACCAAAATTATATTCATGCGCGGCCGATTTGCGTATTAAAAAGTGATCGAAAGTTCCCGACACTTACTGTCGGCGCAGAACGGCAGATGGCGCTACCGAACCTTGCTGAATATGGTCGAACGACGGACAGCGCTTGTCAGCCACTCGCGAGCGATGAGTTCCTCGTGGACGAGTGGGACTGGTTGGCCAAGCGTTCACGCAGGAACTCATCACTCGCGAGTGGCTGAGAAGCGCCGTCCATCGTTCGACTATATTCAGCAAGGTTCGGTAGCGCAATCTGTCGTTATGCGCCAACGGTAAGCGGCGGGAACTTTGATCACTTTTTTTATATGTACACCGGCCGCGCATGAATTTCATATTTTGTTTCTTAGGATGCCTAGAGTTCCGTAGATTAAGTTATGACCATAGAACGAGGATCTAAAAAAGTCACTTTAATGCACCTTAAAGTTTCATTTTTTTTTCTGGTTTGTGTGCGCTTTTACGAAGGAAGAGAGCTCTGGAAGAGATAGTTCGTTCTCTCTATTTTTCACGGTTCCTATAAGTTGCCACTGCACTTTTGTGTTTCTACGGATGGTATTTTTCCCTTCCTTATTTTTCTTTTATGTCTGTAGGTGTTCTTGAAGGCTATATAAACACAAACATTTGTTAAATAAATTGCAGCTGTGTTTAAGACCTTAGTGTTTGTCCGTCCTGTTTTTTTTTCCCCTGCCAATGGGTTACCATGCTAGTATTGCACCAGCTGGCCTGCACACTTGGTTTTGTTTCAATAAAACAAGCACTCTAATATAAATGAAATTGAAGATTTTGTTTGACTCGACTTCAAAAGGGGGGGGGTGCAATGATTTCCGGACTTGGGTCAGTAAATTTATGGAAGTGTACCCTCTGACCACCTCTAAAGTAAGGAACAGAAGACCGATTTCGCCTGCGTGTCCTAGTTGTTGTAAAAAGAAAAGAAGTATAAAGATTGGCATTTCGGGCACCCCTCAACTCACTCCCCAGCCTTCAGGGTCACACCTAGTCCCCCTCCTAGTGACGTAACTCGGGGTGCCGCTGTAGCTTCCCGTCTGCTACTCTCGGAGGACGCTTCCTCTCCCTCTCTCCGGGCTGACATTAGCGGGCGTTATGCGTGCAGCTTACAGCCCAGCGAGGTCACGTAATCTTTTCGCCGTAGTTTCCTCGGCTGCCACTGGCGGCTGCAGGTGGGGAAAAGCTCGACTTTTGCTTTGCGATTATGCAGGAAATCGCGACATTTTTTTAATGAAGGAGTTGTTTTCACCATACTCCGGGACGCGATAAACAACGTAAAAATGACGAGATGCAAATTCTTTTAATCTTAAAATCGTTGCACCTCCCATTAAAAAATGCTTTATTATGTTTTTGCGCTTTTTTTAAAGTCACATCAAGACACCACTAATGCAAGTTATTTCTAGCATTTGCATTGGCGTGCCTCTGCTTGTACAATATGAGAGATAATTATTCAAGAGAACTGTGAGGAGAATTACATACTAAAATCTAATATTCACCTATGCGAAATCGCTATTTTGTCCAATTTATTGCCGGAAAGACAAAATGAGCCCCTGAAGTGTTTTGAAGAGTGCGCAGGCAATATAATGCTCCGGCGAACTTATTCTAAACTCGAAATTTCCATTATGTTTGTGCATTAGTCTAACCTGAGATGCAGGACAGAATTCGGATGTGAAAGGACTCTGAAAAGTACATTCCGAATTGACACAATCTACGGCTTTGACTTTTTTTTTTATCGTAGGGATCAGATCAAGGAACATGAAGACACAATTGAGGAAGACGTCACCCGAGACTTCATTGATGGCTATCTAAAAAAGGTTGAGGAACATCAGCAAGATCCAAATTCTGCCTTTCGTGGTAGGTAGTTGACGAATACGCAACAGTCCAACAGTCATTCCATATGTCATAGTAGTCGAGCCGCCACGAAGCCAAGTGGCTGGTGTAAAACTATACAGTTTCTAAATTCCGCAAACGCTATTTCTCGTATTGTTGTATATGGATTGTACTATATACGGGGTGTTTCAGTAGATACTTAAAAAATATTGCGAATAGGGTGGTTGATGTAAAATAAACCCAGCGATTTCTAGAAACGAAGGGACGACGTTACAGGACAACTTCCGGTTTATTTTCCCTATTAAGCAGCAATGCAGTTCTCTTGAGTGTCGCCTAGAAAGACCACCCGTCAAATATTTCGATCTCATTCCGCCTAAGAGTGAATCAAACTGGCAAACAAACTTTGAGGTACGCGAAATGACCAAAATCTGCAAATCCTAGCAGGCGCGAGCGGCATAGGCAACAGCACCGTGCCGGCGCAGGCCACCCTGCGCTACCTATTTCATGCTCAGAGCCACTCATCGCTATGACAATTGCTGGGTCAGCGCCTGCCCCGCTCGCAGCAAGGCGGCCGCCTGACGGCCATTTTGTGTCAACAGGATCTCGACCGGTTCGAGCGTTGCAGAGACTCGAAGCAGCGTGATAGAAGACGCGTTTTCTGCTCGTTCGCCGTGATTCGCCGAATAAGTTTCTTGAAACCCTGTAAACGGTCGTAGGTGCCTTTGAGAATACGTGGAAATGTAACAAAAGTGCAGCGCCGGAGAAAAAGGCGCAAGCTGTCGAACGCAAGTCTCGCGGCGTGATCAAAAGATATGTCTTGGCACGCCTAAGTGCTGCGTTTCTGCCTTTGTACGCTAGGATACCGATCAGCAATCGACGCCGTGTTGACTGCGTTGGAAATGTTTTAAGGGCGTGTCGCTCGTAGACGTCTTTGCGAGAGTACATATCTGTAGCGGAGTTCTGGATCATTCAGCTGTTTAGGAAAGTTGCACTGATCAGTGGTTGCTATCATGCACATCAACATGCTCGAAATCTACTCGAATGGATCCGAATTGCGCGCGTCACTTGGAAACACAGGGAGAGCGCAACGCAGTTAAGTGTGGGTTACAAACCGCATCGCCGATCTTGAACACTGAAACCAGGGCTGTCGGAAGTGTTCCGGGGAGATGGGAATCGAGAAATATAGATATTCGTTTCCTTCTAGATGGATTGCTTATAATGTCTGGAAAGCAAAGAACGATCGCCTTGCCGCCGCGCCGTTCCCCCGGTCGGCCATTGTTTCCGGTCGGCACGGAATCAAACTCTTTTCTGGTCCGCGAGTGCCGCAAGTTAGAAATGCATTCGTCATAGTATAGTAAAACTCTGCTCCAGAGGCACACAAAACTTTCACACTCAACAAATCTTCAAAATCAGTCACACGCATCGAGTCTTGATCTATATCTAAGCATGCGAAGGCAGAGACGCAGCACTTTGGCGTGCCAAGGCAGGTTCTTTGATCACGCGGCGAAACTTGTGTTCGACGAATTGTGCCTCTTTCCTGCGGTGCTTCGGTTTTGTAAAAATATTCAAGTATTCTCAAAGACAACTACGACCGTTAATTCAAGGTTTTAGAAAGAAAAGCTTATTTGGCGAATGATGTGCGAACGAGCAAGCAAAAACGCTGTCTTCCAGCACGCTGCCGCCCAGCCTCTGCAACGCTCCAACAGGTCGACGTCCTGTGGGAACAAGATGGCCGATACAAAACTTCGTGTAGCCGCAGTCAGAATGCAGCGACTCTGGCAGTGACCAGCGGGAAACGCGATTCAGAAAGGGACCTTTATCAAATAATGAGCGCCCTATGATGAGTTGCCTGCGCACCCCAAAGGAAGGGCAGCCCAACTTGCCTCAGACCGTCAGAACACACTGGCATCGTGCCGCTCTATCGGCTTTTAGTGATTTCTATACCCCATACTATTAATTCTAAAAGACAAAGCTTCAAAATGGACTAGATACACCGGAAGATAGATTCTGAGAATGTTGGTCGCGAGGGACGGTGCCCTGCAAAAATGGCAACAGCGGGAAGCAATCGTAATAAACATCACCTAAATGTCATTTAGAGTTATCTTGAGGGACACGAGGTTAATATAATTAAAAAAGGGGAAAAGTATTTATTATGAAGCTCAAGGCACTATGGAACTATTCTATATATGAGCGCCTGTCCTGTATACTTCTTGTCCTTGTCTTTTTCAGCGCTATTTTATATGTTTCACTAATATATATGAAGTCGTCAGAGGTGTATGGAAAAAAGTGATGGTACAAAAACTGTCTTTTGGCAATAGGGTACTGTGCATAAAATCAGGGGTTCAATCAGGATTAGAAATTCAACAAAGAGGCGTAATAGGCAGATTGGCACTGCGAGCATATGGAAATACACCAAATGAGGGAGTACAGGGGACATGGATTGGTCGTCCTTTGAGTGCAGGGAGGACCTTAGTAACTTAAAACTGAACAAAGGTTGACCGAAATGGGTGATACCCGGTGGGCACAGAAGGTATTCATGTATTTATACATGAAAAGATTAAACACAAATTTACAAACTGAACTTGAAAGCTTACATTTAGATACCTACAGACTATAGTGATGGGGCTGATCAGACTGCTTGAGTGGAAAAGGGGGTGAAATAGAAAAGAAATTGTGCGAGGGAATACTGCAGGGAAAATCAGCTCTAAGCAGTGTACAGGTCACAAAAATAATACACAAGAAAGAGAAACTCTGTTTGACAATTGACTGGGAAGTTCTTTACTGTTTGGTGAACGGGACGAAGACATATAGGGCTAAATTTCAGGAGACAGACATTTATGTGCCGCCTGCCATCATGAGAGCGAGACACTAGAACACTTGGTTTTGAAGTGCACGGGGCTTAACCCTGCCCTCCCTGAAAGTGGTAGCGAATTTGGCTGGGGCACTGGTCTTTGCTGGTGGCGATGGAAGGACGGAAGAGAAAAGGGTTACAGTCACAAAGAGGCGATTAGAGGATTGGTGGAAATGATGTAGGCAAGATTGAATGACGCTCAACTAACTAGCACAGCTGGGGACAGGCGGGACACAGAGAAAATTCTGGACTCCCTCCCTCGTGGTTCGACCCTGTCTCCCAGTGGGTCGGTGCTGGGGTACCGCCGACATGGTTTGACCAGAGGAAAATTGGCGACTTTCTTGCCTGGGGGAAGAGGTGGGGGTGGTGTCCTAATGTTTGTTTTGCCCGATCCCCCCAAGGGCCTTCCTGGTAATATACCACACCGCCTGGGGTGGTTAGGGGAGAAAGTGGCTTAGAAAAGCGGGAAGAATCAAAATATTTTGTTTTTATACTTAGGCTAGGTGGCGCAAGCTACTTCCCGTCCGTCCATCTAGGTGGGGCAAGTTACCAACCATCCATCCATCCACCCATCTACCCATCCGTCCATCTGTCCTTCCCTCCGTCCGTCCGTCCGCCCGCCCGTCAATCCATCCGTCCATCCATCCATCTATCCATCCACCCACCCATCCACCGACCCATCCGTCCGTCCGTCCGCCCGTTCATCGTTGTCGATTAGCAGGTCCCATCTTAATCGTCATTTGAAAATATGAATATTATTTAGTGTAAAGGGCACTTTACGTGCCGTCTGACAGGGGTATAAGTAGAATTTCGTGCTTTCGGAGTTTCTTTTTGTCAAAATCGTAAGGTGTTTTTCGGAGTTTATTGTTTCCCGAAAATTCGGAGTTTATAGAGTTTACTTTTGTTTGATTCTAAAGTCACCGAAATTCGGAGCTTAATTGAGCAGTGTTTCCTATGAAAAGAAATAAATAATATCCGGGTTTAAACGTATGCTAGATAAACAAAGATAAAGCGCGCTTATATCAATTATATTTCTTCAGCTGGATTTGGTGTTGATACCATTGCATTGGCAATACCAATTTGTCCCACGGCAAAGTTGCACACATCTGTGGCTTCGATAAACGTCGATACCTTAGAAAGAAACTCCTGGAGGTAGTCGCTGGGAAGCACGTATTCATCCCATCCTATTCCATGCCACCCTCCGCCGCGCGAGGTGGAGTGGTAAAGGATGTAATAGGGAAGTTTCAACTCCTCCTCTTCCCTATTTTATGCAATCTCTGTGGTCCATAGCTTTAACTGTTACAAAAAGACAACTTCTCCTTTCTCTTTAGACACACAAATAGTATGGCCCGAACTGGAAACCCGAAAGAACAATGACATGTCGTCCTGAACCTTGACGAGATAAGCGGTAACACCCCTTTTGTCAATGACCCGAGATTTTAAAGATAACTGCGGTGGCATTTTCCCGGGATTATCGACTCTGTGCGCATATCAAACTGAATTGTAAAGTACCGTCTGTAGATAGTTTATGGGGGGGGGGGGGGAGGCATGGGCACATCAAAATTCGGAGTTCATCGGATAAATCCGAATTGACCAAATTTTACCGGCGGGTGTTTTCGGAGTTTTTCGGATTTATCCGAAAACACAGAACCCTAGGTATAAGGTTGTAGTCAGCTGGTTTTTGTCCTGTTCTTTCCTTTCTTAGTTCGTTTCTGTAGGCTCAAACTCACCCTTCACCAATTATTACAAACTAGCTCAACAAAAGCACATTTTTCTGGGTCTGTGCAGGGCAATATTTGTTGGGTAACACCCTGGAACTCTTCTTTGGTTCTGCGAGCAACACACCAGCCCTGATCCATTGGCTGCTTCTGGTGTGCGCGCAGAATCCGATCAGTGTGCAAGCCAGGATTCAGAAAGAGGTGGACGACGTAGTTGGCCGTGAGAGACAGCCCACTTGGGAGGACCGCAAGGCGATGCCGTTCTACCATGGTCAGCGTTCTTGAGATAACGCGCATGGAAGGTCGCGATGCCCATTGGGATGCCACGAGGGTAAAACATTGTTCAACTTCATATGGCTTCCTAACCTTGCGAGTGAATACATCAAGTCACTAGTATCTTCATAAAAATGTAGGGCGTGGTGAATCCAGGTCATCTTATCCTTCCGCAGCGAATGCGGTCGTGTGATTGGCCGATAAAGAACGCCCAAGAGCGAATAATTAATAAAAAAATGCTAAACATAATAAGCCACGCCCTGTGTTTCTTAAGCTGCCAACTCTATAGCAGCCTCATTCTAAATTCTCGAAGTCCCGAACTGTTCTACTATTGCGACCTCGTAGCGTACCAGTGTTCTTCAGCTTGTATACTCCTCTGACCCCTTGATACGTCGTCTGGCTGGCCTACATTCACAGAATAGAGGCTGAAAAGAGCTCCGTCGGTCTTGGAGCTACCCGAACTAAACACAATTTTGAAATACCCAGGCTTCATTCTTTCCGGAATGCAATTCATTGTTTCTAAATTAAAAAGCTATTGAGAAAACGGCAAATGAAGGTGATGATAAACCCAACATTCAAATTTTCCCGTGCTCTCTAGAGGTATGACAACAGATGTGGTACAAGTTGAAAGTCAAGCAGGCAGCATAAAAACAGTATCTTGAGCATGTTTTGTTTTTGTTGGCTTTGCTAACGCGAGTTTAAACGATCAATAAAACGATTTTTCTGTTTTTACTAAATACTACTTAAAATCACTCCGTAACGTTAATAACTGAATAAACTTGCCTTAGTTTTTCTTTCTATGCAATGACAGTCGCCAAAAATATTATGAAATCTGAGCATCGTTCATCCTCTCAATTCGAAACCAGAACCGGAACAAGCGGTTACCTGGTGCCTATCCTGTGCTGCCAACGTTAAAGGGAACTCCGTCGATTTTTTATGGTCTTGTATATGGCTGAAAATTGGCTGACAGCATCAATAACCCTTTCTCAACTGATAGAAAAACATAAAAAATTTGTCCATGAAGTTATTGACTTTTCAAGTTGAACCGGCCGCGAGGGTTCCAGAAAGCGACTCTCTATCGGCAAGAATAAAACATTGCTACCTTTCCCCACCCGTGTACGTAATCGACGGGCAGGCGGACGAGGGACCCCGGCAGCCATGAAGCAACTTTCGAAACACATTAATGAAAAAAACAGTTAGGGTGCAGGCGAGCTGGTGTAGGTTTACCATTTTGTTAGACCACCTGAGATTGGGTGGAAGACGTCGTCGTGTTTCTTCCACCCAGTCTGGGGTGGTCTAACAAAATCGAAACGCCTTCGACCGCGATTTTTGTTTTTTTGTTTGTTTACAGTTTAAAGGTGTAAACTTTATCAATAATGCGTAGCAATCTGTGCTCCGGGGTGCCGGGGAAAGCTTATACTTCACCCTTGTTTTTCTTAAAGAAAAAATGCGCTCCCGGCAGCAGTGGAGGCCAGCCACGTCAAGGCGCTTGTGCGCGATCTGTGTGCCGAGAGGAATAGTGGTATCACGAAACATTCTCACTTATGCTCAGAATACGTTATCGCCGCGTGCTGAGAGTTGAGTATCCTTCTGTATACCTTGAAAAGCTTCAAGGGCGGCGAGCGCAGACTCAACCCGGCTGTGACCACTGCTATATCCGCCCGAAGAGGATCACTAATAATATTGAGAAAGATATTGCACACTCTAGCACTGCAGTCGATTTTTGGCGAAGTCACCATTGTTGTTCACAATTGCTTCAGTGATTTGTTTTTATCATAAACAC
The DNA here is from genome assembly GCA_037355805.1 of Ixodes ricinus. Lineage (NCBI taxonomy): Eukaryota > Metazoa > Arthropoda > Arachnida > Ixodida > Ixodidae > Ixodes > Ixodes ricinus. The sequence goes on from JAZHYW010012053.1 coordinate 40,754, forward strand.
TATTTGTTTTGCACGTCGCATCTAGCTCGGGCTACTCTCAGAGTTCCACTCACGCGGCCAATTTGTTAAAGACGAGAAGTGAAACGTGTATACGAAGTTCAATTCTGAGTTTAGACATAATTCCCAGCACAATTCTGTTGGTGTCTGTTATAACGCAAGATTAGGAAGCAGGTGTTAAGCTTTATTAATATTCGATAGAGCCGTTGCCTGGTTTGTTAAATCATTGGAGTGCAAGCTTCTCCCTCAGAAGAGGTGGTAAAAGCGTCTTTATTTCATTCTATTGCGAAGAAATGTTAAATAAGGCTGAAAAGTTTTTAAAATCAAGAAAATGTTCATGTAGTTGAAGGGAGGCACGTAAATATACAGCTGATAGAGGCTGTGCGAAACCAAAACGTAATTTAAAAAACAATATTTCTTAATAAATTTAGCTTCCTTCTCCATGTGCACTCGTGAATGGAGTGTTTGACACTACTGTACCTCTAAGCAAACATTCTGTGTTTGAAGATGACTCGTGTATTTTTGTATTTTATTCGCCTTTCATTGAACGTTTATGTTTGGCTGGGTGGTCGTGGCGTTGTTTTAATTTTAATTTTCGCACAGTCTACATTAACAGTAACCTGCCATCTGGCCTACACGAATGCCGTTTATTCCATTCGTCACTTTTTAATGGCGGGAAAAACTGGGGAAAACCAAGGAGAACGATGCTTCGGTTTCGGCAGCGAACGAAACATCACTTATTTAATTAACTAGAGTGAATCTGGGTGAAGGAGATAGCATTTCGAATCCAGAAAGCCATCCGCATTCAGATGATGCCTTTGGATTAGGGAGCTCAAAAAATCGGCGAAGTTCCCCTTAAAGGCCGTCGAGGCATTGAGTGTCTGACGAGACGAAGTTGAGTGTACTAACGCAGTTCTCGTGTCCAATCTATGGACTGCGCTCGACTGTCGTCTGGCGGGTGGTTTCGATCCCACAATTACGTCATCCAGCTTTGCGAAGGCAAGACTAAAGGGAACAGTCCCCTTTTATCCTCGCAATTTCACTGCCATAAAAAAGAAAAAAACTTCTGAGTTAGTTGAGGTCTGTGCTAGTCTACTTGGGCCAGACTAGACCAGTATGCCTCTGCAAAGTAATGAGCATTCCAACCAGATATCGTATCATGACCCCTATAACCAGCATTCATTTAGCACTATCAAACTTTCTGTAAGCGACTAGGAACAAGTTGCACTGCCCCGATATTTCCCCATTTTATGACATCTGACGTCACGTTTTCAGTGTTACCACTAGAGCCTCTGAGCGATACAGACAAAATTTAAGAGTTTAATAACCTCGCGAAAAAATATTATTGTGACTTGTATTTTGACTTAGTAGTTCAGATGTGTCTCTAATGCGTTGAACCAACTTTGAAGCAAATCAGCAACTGTCAAGAGTTTGCAGAAACTTCCCTCTTCCGAGCATGGCATTTGTTTGGGATCTGAAGAAACTACGACCCGATCGACGTGATGGTAGCGGTTTTATCAGAATGCGAACATGGCGGGTTTCTTCTGCGCGCGACTCCGTTGCCCACTTCTTCGTCGTCCCGTGTCCATTCTCCAACATCCTCCCACCCAACAAAGTCAAACCGACGGTTTCGTCGGAATTTCTAGACGGTAAAGAAGTTGAACGGGTCTCTTCTCTTCACGCGACTTCCGAGTCGAATAGTTCAGGCACGCACTTTCCCATCTCGACCAGGAAAGTTCTTGTCGACGACGGCCAGATATCAAAATGTTCTTGGGCGATGGTTGTTCCTGAGAAGCACAACATCTCTCACTTGAATGCCGCTTGAGTTAGATGAGCCTACCGTGTTTGCAGATTGCAGCTCGAAGCGGCCAAATCTGAAATAGTTCACATTATACGTCCTTCGCCGCTGGCTCCGTGGGAGCATTCTCTTCTCGGGAACGGGAGTAGAACATTTCTGCCACTTCCTGGCTATCCTGGGTGGAACATCGGGCCCGTGATCGGACGACGACCCGTGGTCCGAGCTACCACGGCGACGCTTTCCGCTTGCAATATCTTGCATTTCCATCAAAGGCTGTTCAAAAAGGGCACTAAAATTGAGCCCCGCTTCGTCACTCACAAAGTCCTGGTAGCGGTAACCGTTGCTCTCGCAGAACGTTCGCAAGAGATGTTTAAGGGTTTCGGTAGAGATTTTGTAACCCAGTAGACCACTTGACCCTTGCACACTCTTTTCTATGAGGCCACGAAGAACTTCGCCAACAACTGCGTCACCATCTTTCCCCGCCTTTCGATTTGCTGAGCCATTCAGCTGTTCCTTCTTTGATGCAAACGTCTTCGAAGGTGAACTCGTAATCCCTCCGGGTCGGTCTCGTTTACGAAATTTCTTGCAGTCGATGCTGACCACTTTGCCCTCCTGAATCTCAGTGAAAACGCTTATGAGGTTGGCCACGGTTTCAGAATGTTCTCCCGTGTTTCAACAGCACCAGTGGGAGTCTCTTCATTCCCCTCCCTATCGTTGCTCATGACGTTCACGTCAGGGATTCCACTGTCCTCCTTAAAGTTACTGGCACTCAGCTCGTGCTGGCAACCGACAGGATCCGATAGTAGCTGAGCGTCAGCTGCTTCCCTGTCATCTTTGAAGCCAGATTCCCTGCTATTGCCGGAGCTATTGCAAGGTGTCAGTACCGTACAGGGCGCCCATTCCAAGGCCTCCGTTTCGCCGGATTCCACGTCACTGTCTTTCCGGGCTGCTTCCTCGGGCACCGGTACACTCGTGGTGGTTGACTGTTTGGGCTCTGGCACATCCTCCTCAGGTACCGGTAGGGCATTCTTTTCTCGTAGCTGCTGAGAAGGCTGGTCACTTCGATGTCGAGTCATTACCTGCATTACAGTTGCTTGGTGCCAGCCCACTTCCGGTAATGGTCGTACTGGACCTTGCAGTGTCCAAGCAAATATCGTTTCGACCGCTGTCAAATCTCCGTCAAGTCGCTTGATAGACCCAGTGACAGCCTTCCAGTAATTATCCGCTCCGATCAGTACATCAATGTCAATGTCTCTCTTGAACCCTGCGCACGAAAGATCGGCGAGTTGCAGAGTGCACGATTGAGCTGTGCTGCAGAGACTTACAGGAAACGCAGAAGAATGGCAAATAGCAGGAACTTCCAGAGCCTCAATTCGTACCCGTCTCCGATCGTGTTGGCTTTGGAGCCATACCTCTACCTTGCGGAGTTTACTCGCATTACCAAGTGCAGTATCGCCGAAGACTGTAATCCTCAAATCCTCTTTTCCTAGAACCTTACAAGACAGCTCGTTGACAAGCCTGGTCGTCACAAACGTCCGCTGGCTCCCTCCATCCAGTAAGCATCGGAATAGGCGGCGCTTAGTCTCCCCTTCTGCCCAGATTGTGGCGGTTTGCAGAACTGTTTCGACGCAGACACCGCACTCGTTACTGACACTTCCTAAGTGCCTGGCTGTGACGAAGAATGAGGACTGTCTTTGGCGGGTTTGAGGTCAGGATCGCAGAGGCAAGTCACGTGTCTCCCTTGGCAGTTGGCGCAGCGGAGAAATCTGGCGTTGCGACAATCTCTTGCCCGGTGATATCTTTTGCAGCACCTGAAACATCGGCCGTCTCTCTTCAGTATTTCTTTTTTCTCACTGATGGAACGCCCGTTGCATTGGTCGAACGAGTGCTCACGTGCATCGCAAAAAAGCATTCGGCAGCTTGAGCGTCCGTCCTTGCAACCAAAGCTGCTGCCGATGGAGTGATGTATGCTTTGCGCACCTGATTTGATGTGTCCTCCTTTTGGGCCTTTGATTGATTGGCTTGATCGAGCTTTATTTCCAGGACGCGCTCTCGGCTCTCTACCTCGAACTTCAGAAAATTCAAAAACGTTTGCAGACTACCGGTGCTATCCGTGATGTCGGTGGCTCTTTGCTGGCAGTAGCGGAGGACAAGATCATCAGGAAGTCGCTTCTTCACGGCAGCATGTAGCAGCACACTGTACTCTTCCACCTTTACGCCAAGTGCTTCCAGGCTGCGGACATTTATCGTGATATCATCATACAGCCGTCTCAGAGCCGTGACGTCGCTCGACGTGGTGACATTTTTTAAATTCAAGAGTCGCGTCATGTGGTCGTCAATTATCGCCTGGGTCTGACCGAACCTGTTCTTCAAGAGATCCACAGCGATGTTATAGTTGTTCTCCGTAATAGACAATCCCCGTATGCTGTCTTCCGCCTTTCCGAATAGATAGCTCGTCAAATATCTAAATTTATCAATTGGAGAAAGGTCGGGGTTGTTGTGTATAGCCCCTTCGAATTGATCCCAGAAAGGTTTCCAGTTATGGAGATCTCCTTCGAACTTTCGGATCTCCAATCTTGGAAGTTTGATTGCTATCGTTCTTGACCTTAGATGACCTTGGTCCCGATCCTGTAGTCGTTCCACAGCGTTCGATGCGATGTTAGGCGTTCGCAGGGCATCCAGCTTGAGCGTGGCTCTTGTCCGTAAACGGCAGATCGACACTTGATAAGCCTCGACGCTTTCCATCTCTTCTTCAAGGTGATCAATATCAACCCCATCTTCAATCTCACTGTCAACTGCCTTCAATGCTGCTTCCTTCAGTTCGAGGATATTCAAGTTTTTTGTGAGCTCACCAGCGGTTGCATCCGAGGAATCCAGTAGAGCTTGCAACTCGTTGGTGGCTTTGGGGTGCTATGTTGCGCTTTTTGGACTCCCTGGAGACTAGGGAGAAGGAAGTGACGTAGGTGTGAATGAACGTATCTTAGCAGATGACGGTATCTTAGCAGATACCGTCATCAGCGACTCCACCAATCAACATCCAAAGAGCGCTGTTGACATCACTTCCTTCTCCCTAGTCTCCTGGGAGTCCAAAAGCGCAACACAGGGCCCCTGGTCACCACTGACCGGATGACGGCTCGTTTCCTCCGCAGTCGGTCCATTCTCTGAAGGCGAGTTGTTGTCCGGGTTCCGTGTCTGTCAGATGGGGAGCTGTCACTCGTTTTGTCGGGCGACTCCTAGATCCCGGGTTTCGGCACCAGATGTTTGGGATCTGAAGAAACTACGACCCGATCGACGTGATGGTAGCGGTTTTATCAGAATGTGCAACATGGCGGGTTTCCTCTGCGCGCGACTCCGTTGCCCACTTCTTCGTCGTCCCGTGTCCATTCTCCAACAGTATTTATTATCTATAAATGAAAAAGAAAGCAATTGTGGAAACAGCAAATTGTGATTTCGAAATCAATGCTAAATGTTTTTTTTGCCCTTCACTGTGGACCTGCTCGACCTGCAAGGTTAACAATGTGTGACGTGACTTCACGCGTTGTAAATTTTGTAGGTTGAAGAGCCAGTCTTAACAACAAAGTTGGTCTCAAATTTTGGCCGTTCTGATAGATCGAGTAAGCTTACAGAGCACTTATTTCACACCCTGAAATTTCTTTGAACCAATTGTAAAAGAAATATAGAGCCCAATTTATAACATGTGTCGTCAGTTTTTCAGTGTTACCAGGGAGCCTTTGAGTTAAAAAAATACAAGGGGAGGGCCTAATTTTGTAACTCAAAGGGACCCTGCAAAGCGTTTCTGGTCATTATCAATTTGCACCGCGTTCGCTCGAACTAGAGAGTGGGACTCTAGCAACACATTAAAAATAAAATAAATAAGAAATTTTATGTATTTTACACGTAGGTAAGAAAAGTCAAGACTTTTGAGCAATTTTTGTTTTATCTATGACGTCCTTGATTTGATCCAATTAAGAACCGAAACGACAAGAGCGTGCAACAACCATGCGAGATCTTTCTAATTGTTATAATTAACTTCCAGTTAAGAAGATGTGAACATCCCGCCGATGTACGGGTGTTACAAGCAAATAATCACGCGCATGAAAATATCAAAAAACGTCACGTGCACCTGTTTAGCCAGTCCTACCTCTAGAATTCGATTTTGTGATTATCCTACGGTCTGGACGAATGTCGTCACTGAATGCTCATGTTTGACACTCATAGGCACGCACTTCGAGCAGTATTTGGTTTTCTTCGTCCCTACGAAGTGCCCTTTTAAGTAACTTCGCGAGCAATAAAACAGCAACATTTTAAATTTGTTTTTTGGACTAGTTCAGTTGTGTCTATTGAATTGTTGAACCAATTTTTGGGCAAACCTCCGGCCACCACAATTTCACCCTTTAATTAAAATAATTAAACAATAATTACTTCATACTGCAACTGCGTCACGCAAAAAGTAAATTATTCGCAATTAATTTTATGTTATGAATTCTTTATGTAACAAGAGTACGTATATCTTTCATTTCGCTTATGATGAAAAAGTTTCGTTCATGGATTCCCGAAAAAAATATGTTGTAAATAAGTCTGTGGCTGCCATATCCGCTGGGACGTTTACAAAGTCTCAGCGTCACTTTTACGTTTTACCTTGAAGATCGTCTTACCTCTTCTTTCTGCAGAGTTCCAAAGGACACCCCCGTTAGTGGGTACATAATTCCCAAAGGAACTATGGTTGTGACAAACATTATGGCAGTACACAGAAATCCAGCTCTGTGGGGGAATGCGGATCAATTTGATCCAACACGATTCCTAACTGCCGATGGCGCTGAATTGTTGAAGAAACCGGAGCACCACATCGCATTCTCGCTTGGTGAGAAAAGGATCTGGACATTTCACTTATATAATTTCAAGGCCAACCAACGTAAGAGTCATTCTTTAGGGCTTAGCGAAAGTTCACGATGGACTTAACAAGAGTCACGACAAAAGCACACACTGTCGCGCTGGTGCCATCTATCAGGTGACACTGGAACTGCATTTCACTAGAGCGAAGGTTTGGCGGCATTTGCGAGATAAAATGTAGGCATGTACTTTATATAATAAATGGTCGTTCCTAGCATTGAAAAATTTGTTATAAATAAAAAAAAACATAATTAAAATTAAAAAAAAATTACGCGAGAAAACAAGAGGAAATATTCAATAAATTAAAATGTTTCACGGTTTCTTGATAACAACGTCAGTGTGTTCTCGCCAATTCTTTTTTTAAACAGGTTTTAAGACACACAATTGTAAGTGCGTGAACGAGCTTTCCAAGTTGATTATTTTACTAAACAAACACCTATCGTTTGATTTTGAATTACAGGCAAAAGAAATTGTCCCGCAGAGATGCTTTCGAACGTCGCAATGTTCCTGTACATGGCGACCCTCATGCAAAAGTTCAGCGTGCTTCCTGACGAAGGAGCGCAATTGCCCGATCTCGGATGCCTGGCCACATCATCTAGTCATACTTCTGTGAAGAAGTTGCGCTTCGTAGTTCGCCCCTAGTCGCGGCAATAGCACGTTGGAAACAACAACGGCTTGGACTTTTTTTTGTGTGTGTGTGTGTGATTAAGCGTTCTGCCGGTATCGCGGCGTCGACAGCATTTCCCTGATGTCTTACCTGGATGAAGGAACTGAAGTCACTGACGGCCAAAGAAAGGCGGGACTTGGCTTAATGTGTTCTAGCATTACGATTGGTTCTTGAAGCTTGTTATCAGTTTATGCCGGGATTCCATTGACTCTGGGTAAGGTGCTTCACTACGCCCCGCTTTTCTTAAGGTGCAACCCCACTGTGCGTGACGTTTTCGTCCTTCCTTGATATTTTTTAAATATTTTTCGTTGTATTGTACACTCATAAAGTTAATGTGAACTTAAAGTAATGTGTTCCAACTATAGTTCAATGCCTCGACATTACAATATTTTTTGTTGTTAGTTTATTATTCGGCTTTTAATAGACCACAGTCTCTTGCATCGAAAAAAATATTTCTTGAGTTATAACGTCCCATCGTCCACGATAAATAATTAAATAACCGGTCGATTGGATATATTGAATGAAAAACGTACGCAACGAAGTGTGCAGGTAATGTTTGAATGAGTGCAGGCAATGTATAAATAAACAAATAAAGTTTAAAATGGTATTTTTTCATCATGTCATAAAACGTAATCACGTCAAATAATCAATATTACTAGACATTAAATTACGAAGCATCCTTCGATATTTGATTTTTCAGAGTTTCCATATTGATAGATTACACCTGAAGAATGTTATAAGAACTTAAACTTTTCCCGCTCAGTCACAACATGTTGCAGTTTCTTAGTATAAAATACAGATGGCGACACGGCTTCGAGAATAGCTTAAGGTGCATTTGCCGTCGTGTGACGCTTTAAACTCCACGTGAGAGACAGAAAAAGCGCCAGATGTTATGGTGTCAGATGCCTGGATGTCCACAGTGAGCAAGCCAGAGATGTCAGGAAAACAAGCGCGAGGCTGCTGGTGCACCACTGCTGCTTTTGCGCACGGTGTACACTGTGCGTCCGTACAGATGCCTGACGCCATCCAAATGAAAATGGCGCCATGGAGCTAGGAAAGCGATTCCGCCCGTTTCGATTCCGCCACGTATCAAAAACAATTGAATGTTTTTATCAATAGGCCATGTGCAAAATAATTGCCTGCTATCTTCATCATGCCACTAGGAGCCGCCATTATGGGGAGGGGGGGGGACGTTTATCCCATATTCCATTTATGGACGAAGCGCATCTGCATTTAACTCGGTTTTCAGAATATTAGATTAATTTATTTGTACACTCAGCGGGTTGCTTTTTAGTTTCGACTCAAAGAAGAAAAGAAAAACGGCCGCAAAATTCTGTAAAAGGAATTGTCAGCAACATGGTCGCAAGACTCGCCACTCAAGCAGTGAACTGGGCTATCCAAGTTAATGAACGGTCTCTTACAGCGGAGCTGTTAAGGGCTAGTTTCCCCAGGATCGTGTCCGCCAGCAAATAAATGTCGCCACAACACTCCGGACAGCTACCGCCATCTATGAGCGACGGCGGCAAACAAACAACCGGCTTGAAGGTTGTCTGGCTGCCGCCATCGCTCATAGATGGCCGGAAAGCTTTCCAGTCTTTCCACTCTGGCTTGCCGACTTGCGGCCGGCCATTACTTCATTCCCATACATAGCACAGCTTTGCTCGTCTTCCATCTTTACCAGAGTGGAAAGGCTGAAAGTTTTTTTCAAAGACGTTTTGTGAAGCGATTATACTGGACTTCCAGCAGGTGATCATGTTTTAGTTCTACGACTCCCTCTTAGCCGGGAGTTTCGTTTTTCGGGGGAAACTATCGGTATGGAAACACTCCAATATGGGGAAAATTTGATAATTGACCATGAGCACACTAGATGGTGCTTCTTTTTCCATATGATCTGTTGCCGAAATTATTTTCGCAATCGAACTATGCTGGTCGCAATCGAACTATGCTGGCATTACTGAGAAATCTTATAAGGCAAAAAAGGCAGCCGCCAGAAAGACCTGGCGGTGTCCGGCGTGCAGCCGTCGTCCCTCACGTGCTGGCTGCGGTGGGGAGGGCCAGGATGACCCTGGCATAGCGCATGTCCTAGCGTCCATCAATGAGAAGCTGGAATGTCTGCCCTTCCTTAGCGCAAAAGTAGAGAGCATGGAACTTTCCGTCCAAGTAATGTCCGAACAATATGATGAGGTACTAAAAAAGATGAGAGAACAGGAAAACGAGATCAAGGTCCTTAAAAAGAGGGTAAATGAGCTGGAGAATGACCGAGGGGGTGATGAAACCGCTCAACTGAAAAGGGAGTTGAACAGGTTGGAGCAATACGGGCGAGCCAATAATCTCGAGGTGCACGGACTAGTTGAAACCCTGAATGAAGACCTGCTCGATAAGCTCAACACGATCGCGGATCGGATCGACGTGCCGAGACTCACGACTGAGAGCGTAGAAGCCGTCCACCGCGTTCAAACTAAATCAAAAAAGACCCCAATGGTGATTGTCCGTTTCGTTAACCGAAGTGAACGCAACAGGTGGCTGCAGAACAAGCTCAAGCTGAGGCGCGGTGCAGCTGCAGATAACATCTATCTGCAGGAGAATTTAACCGCCTCCAATAGAAAGTTATTTTATGACGTCCGGACGAAGGCTAGAAACCTTGACTACAGGTTCGTTTGGCACAGGGAGGGATACTCGTACGTCAGGAAACGGGAGGGCGATCCGGTCATTCGAGTTGAGCACGATCAGGACCTATCAAAGCTAACTTGAATTGCCGTATGTGTGCGTTGGTTTTGTGGCTTTTTGTTTCTTTTGTGATGGCCGACATTGCCTTCGTACTCCCGCAAAACTTGAAGGGTCACCTGGGTAGGGAGTATGCGTCAAGCACGACGTGCTTTCATTTGAATGTGCAATCGGCAAAAAATAAGACTGATGATCTCGAGATGCTTTTCGATCAATTTGATTTCTCATTTGACGTTATAATGCTTTCGGAAACGTGGTATACGGATGAAGTGAATGTTCTTAAATTGCCGTTGTATCGCTCTTTTTGCGTCAATCGGACTTCTAGACGTGGTGGTGGCTTGTCGATCCTGACAAAAGATTATCAGTGTGAATTGGTTAGCGACTACAGCCGTATTACTCCTGATTATGAAGTACTATGCATACGTAACAATTCGAAAATCTTTGTCGTTATGTACCGACCGCCGAAGGGTAACTTGGAGGTGTTTTTTGATTTTTTTGAATCGTTTTTGGAGTTTGTCAATGAGGAAAAATGCACAGTTGTCTGCGGTGGTGACTTTAACATTGATATGACTGTAGACACGGTTGCTAAAAAAACATTTGACTTGTTGATTTCTTCTGGTGGTTGTACAAATGTTGTCACCAGACCCACGCGTGTTACCTGCCAGTCACAAACGCTGATTGATTTGTTTATTTCAAATTGCTCGTCCGAGTGTATGAAAGCTGGTGTCATTGGCTGTGACTTGAGTGACCATCTCCCAATATTCATCGCTGTAAAAAGCATTCCTAGAGGCATCAGTAAAACCCAGCGAACAATGATCCAAAAAATATCCCCTGACCAACTTGACCGTTTTCGGTCTGCCGTTTCAAACGTAAACTGGAGTGGGGTACTGCAGGAAGATACGGCCGACGGGGCGTACAATGCCTTTATGGAGCTGTTTGTGGAACTTTATAACAGATATTTCCCATTTAAGTCAATAAAAATATCAAAACGCATAAGGAAACCGTGGGTAACGCATGACCTGCTGTGCAAAATTCGTATTAAAAATAGCTTATTTAGTCAGTTTGCCAAATCTCGAGACCTGGATGACCTCAAGCGATTTAAAATATACCGTAATATTTTAAACAAAGAGCTAAAGCGTGCAAGAGAACGTTATTACTCCGATGTTTTCACGGCAGCACAGGGGCGTACGGACATCATGTGGAGACAGCTAAACTCTCTTTTAAATCGAAAACGTCCGTCCAGCTCACCTGAAAAGATTGTAAACAATGGTATTGAGCTTTCTGGCTGTTCCTTAGCAAATGCCTTTAACGAGCATTTCATCAATGTTACGGCCACTGTTGATATTTTAAACTCTTCAGCCTTTACTGATACAAGAAACAACGATTCAATATTTTTAGAACCCGTGGTCGAGCCAGAGGTAAGATCAGTGCTTTTACAGCTAAAAAATAGCGCAAGTTGTGACGCGGACGGTATCCAGGTAAGACCTGTAAAGTACGTTGTTGACATGATAGCTCCGGCCCTATCTCATATTTTTAACCTTTGCTTGGCTACAAGCGTATTCCCGAAGCGAATGCAAATAGCTAAGGTGTTAGCCTTGCATAAAAAGGGTAGTGTAAACGAGTTGGGGAACTACCGACCTATTTCGATACTACCAGTTTTCTCTAAGGTTCTGGAAAAAGTACTATACAACCGATTAATGAAGTTCTCAAATAAGTATAACATCATAAACACCTCCCAATATGGTTTTATGAAACACAAATCCACTGAGACTGCCTTATTGGATGCGAAGGAGCTCATCTCACAAAATTTTGAAGAGAAGAAACTGGTTCTTGGTCTGTTTATTGATTTTTCCAAGGCCTTTGACTGTCTCAATCACCAAATCCTTCTAACAAAATTAGATACTTACGGTTTTCGTGGGCATGCTTTGCGGTTACTAAAATCTTATCTCGAGCATCGATCTCAGTACGTCTTTATGAATGGATACTCGTCTCTTGCAAAACCCATCCTCTCCGGTGTACCGCAGGGTAGCATACTGGGTCCATTTCTTTTCAACATATACGTAAATGATATCATCAACATATATTCTGAAGCTAAGTTTGTAAATTATGCAGATGATACGAGCATATTTTTTTCTGGGGAAAATGCCGACGTATTAATTGACAAAGCTAACGTGATGCTTGGCAGGCTGAATATGTGGAGCCGTTCTAACTTACTCCAAATAAACGTTGGAAAATCTGAAGCTGTTCTCTTTCGTCCCAAAAATAAAGTAATTAGTATTACGAAAGACCTTACCATAAACTCAACCAAGATAGAAATTGTAAACTCTTTCAAGATTCTTGGTATTATTTTCACCAATAATATGTCTTGGGATAATCATATTAACTACCTGAACACAAAACTCTCCCAAATTGTCGGTATGTTAAACCGTCATCGTCATATTGTACCAATGAGCGTTAAGTTAATGATTTATAATTCGTTGTTCTACTCGCATCTCAATTACTGTCACTTAGTTTGGGGCACAACCACCCCAACGAATCTGGATAAGATACTTCTGTTACAAAAAAAGGCTGTTAGGGCTATAGGCAATATGCCATTCCAGTCCCATACGTCTGATCTTTTTAAAAAACTCGGTGTCATCCGCATACACAGTTTGTATGATTACAGACTTAGTGCAAGTTTAAAAATAGAACTAAGCAGGAATACAAACTTTCTAATGAACCTTGGGAACGTCTCAAGAAATACCACTGTCTATCCTACGCGCGGCGCCGAGTGTTGGGGTGTGGTCACGCCAAGGACAAATTATGGCACACAAATGCTAAGATACAGGATACCCACTTTACTAAATCAGTACGAATCTAGAAATTTGAATTTGAATAACTTGCCATTTAAAACAATTCGATCATTGTTCTCGTCAGACGGTCATGGCTGTTAGTTGCATTCATGGTCCTTGTATTTGACTATTGCTTCCTTTGTCACGGTGACCTTCGTGTATTTCTTATCGTGTAGTGTTTTCCTTTTGTTCTGAAAGTTTTTCCTTTTTTATATAGACGCCTCAAGTTGCGTGTGCATTGTTTCCTTTTTTTTTCCGTCAGGCTGTGACGGTAATGAAAAGATGACATGCATATAAAACTTTTTTTTTTAGATTATTATACCAGTTTCGATTACCATGTTTTTCCTTTTACTTTGTGTATCTAGACGAGTGTTGTTACTTTTCTATTATTTGTTTTTATTATCTTTATTTTCTTTTACGCCTATGCCCCCTGGCGGCACCTGTAGGGTGACCGGGACCTGTCAAGCTGACTGCTCAGCTTTTTTCCCTTGTCACCCCCATTGTCGCAATGGAAATAAAACTTATTATTATTATTATTATTATGTTTCACAACCATCTTGGTGGCTTTTAAGTGGCAATGATATTAAAATAAAACATAAAAAATAAAAACGTCTCAGTGGCTTCTAGCCAACGCGCTGGCCTATGAATCCCTATAGATCGCTTCGAAAATTACGCCCTCTTACGGTCAATTCGAAAATACTGCACAGTTGCGTGCGCCGAAAACACCAACAAGCTGGCAAGTCTATAACTGATGTAGCACTCACATCCAATAGACTGTATATAGTTGAAAGACTTGCAAGTTTTATGGTGTCTCTAGCGCACGCCGCGGTGCAGTATTTTTAAGCAGACCGTTAGAGGGCGTAATTTTTGAAGGGGTTCATATGTCGGGTTCGAACAACGACCGAGGTGCCCACAATCTGGTGGAGGCCAATCTTAGATTTCAGTTGCACGTCAAAAGATCTTCAGTTAATCAGATAAAACCCGTGATCTTTTTTTTTTTATGGGGCGTGAGATGATTTTTTGATGTTTGGCCTGTAGAGACGTAAGATTTGAAGACTTGCTTCGCTTTACCTGAGTTCACAGGCCACGGTGGAATAAACATTTAGGTGATGACTCTCTGTCCGACGCGGCGACCTCATTATGTTCGGCGCACCGAGTGCTTCATTCGCACGGGGATAGATGGCGCCCAGGAATGGGGTCCCTCCCAAACCGACTGCTCCGGTTGTTTCTCCCAGCGGTGGTCCCGTATTTCCTCGCTCACCGCTTCTTGTTGTACCTCACCGCCGCCACGCCGCCACCAAGTCGCCAGAGTCAGAGCCGTTTATACTGAGAGAGTTTGGCCAATGGGCGGAGCTTGTTGCCCGCTAGAACTAGCGGACTTCGCGATAACACAAAATGGCGTTACTTCTTTCTCTTCTTTATTCCTGAGAAATCGCATAGAGTTCCTATGAGTCAGAGCCACAAAATGGCGGACGGAATTAGTCATCCCCCGGTTGTCAGACTACGCTGCTGTGGTTGCGAGACTGTCAAAATATCCTTAAAAAGGCCAAACTCTCTCAGTATAAACGGCTCTGGCCAGAGTTTGTAAATTTGTGTTCTCTTCCTTCTTCTTCTTCAAGTTAAGGCTCACCTTCGTATAGCCCCTCTATCCTGGTAAAAGTGGCGTCATTCATTGTTGTGGAAATGCGCGAGACACGTGCCGCGCGCCACTTCTGGGAATAACATGGCGTCTGAAATCTAGCTCAATGCTCCGCTGTGCTGCTATGATCTTCCAAAGGGCTGCACCTTGCACGTGCTTGGTGCATCGACGCACCTTTCGCTATTTTTAAAACATAAAGGGGCTTTACACCTTCGTGCACAATGTGGCACCTGTGATCGACACAGCACCAAAGCAAAACACGGGGCCAGCCACTGGCCGCACGCCACCACACACCATTCACCAAGGAGTAATACAAATCCTTTACGTCTACACAGCAGGCTAAGAAGCCTTTATTCGAGTTTTTCTTTAAAAATTCTACAATCTCATCCGAACTTGTGATCAAAAACGGATCGTAAATCTTAACCAACTTTAGGTTTTCTTGCAAGAAAAGAGCGATCGATTTTTGCCATGTACAATGCTCTCACACTGTCACCCTCAGAGGACACTCCACTTTATGGGTCTTGACGCTGAACATTATCTGCAGACTACAGGACCTGCTGTTTTCAATGCTCTGCGCTATGCGACCAAGATTAAACTTCTTGCACAGATTTTTCCCCCGTCTAAGTTTTTCAACGACACATCTTGACGTTTGTTAAAAACCGAAGAAATGGCCTCAAGGGCCTTGCTACCCTATTCTGCTTCTGTTAGAAGAACGAACCCTCCCTCCTTGTCGGCAGGGAGAAGCGAAAGCCGACGTTCCTTCAGCAATGAGACTGCTTTCCTAATGAGCACGCCTGACGAATATAACTTGTTCCGAGTCAGCACGTCCACTCCATCTGAAATGCATCTATACACCTCTCCGCCCGGATCGTGTCCAGACACTCGCCGTACTACACCCAGGAGTTCTGGAGCACTCATCTTCGGCTCAACGGCGAACCTGGGCCCCCGGTTTGGGACCTGCTTATTTTTGTCCGGTAGATGCACCTCATTCACAGATTTGATGCTGCACGCCGCGATCGGACGTTTCCTGGGCATGCCGCTCCGAAGACGTTGTAGTGACTGTTGCCAAATGAGCTCAGTGGTGTGATCCAAGATGCCAAAGAAGTCCCGCAGCCTTCCGTTGTCTTGCTGAAGCCCGCTGGAGTCGCCAAGGACTGCGCACAGCAAGGCCCTGTAAATCCGCGCTTGCCATTGCCATTCCGATTTTAGAATCTCCAGTATTTCGACCCCATGTCTGGCTGACGGGGTGAACCCTCCAAACAGGTGCTTGACTTCTTCAGGCAGGAATGAGCAACGAATGCAGAAAGACAGCGTACAAGCATTGCACTCCGCGCTGACAATGAGTGAGACGGTGAAGCGGGGATCCAATGAAGAACATGTAAAATGGCCCGATGAACTAGAAATTAGGTTGACAAGTGCTGATTGTTGAGCGATTTGGTATTGTACGCGAGAAAACATGATTGCGCTTTAAGACAAGGACAGAGGAAGAACAGACACTACAGAGCGCTAACTTTTAACTGATTGAATCCAAGAGCCTCAGCGTAGATACACACTGTCACCGCACCACATCTCAACCAATCTGCAAGGAAAGCTAAAGTTGGTTAAGATTGACTATCCGTTTTCGATCAGAAGTTCGGATTAAGTTGTAGAATTAAAAAAAAAACTCACACAAAGGCTTATTAGCCTGCTCTGTAGACGTAAAATATTTGTATTACTCGTTGCCACATTCAATTCAATTTTCAATTCAATTTTTATTTTCAAATGAAGTCATAGAAAATAAAGAGCTGGCCCACAAAAGCAGCATTCTGCTTGTATGTGGGGCCAGGCGACCAGATAGAATACATGTTGTTACAAAAAACAAAAAAAAACACTCCGCAGCACAAAAAAAAATTAATGGAATACAAAGTTAGCAACACAAATCAATACAAAAAGGAACACCTTAGAACATGAAATATAGGTGCTTATAGCCAAGTCTACTCACGCAACCATCAAATAAAAGTACGAAATATCTCCAACGGTCAGGCTACGATATCTACAGCTCAGATGCTTGATGCCAATTCCTTAGTTTCCTTTTTAGTACCCTAGTGGATTCTATATTCGTAAGAAACTCTGCGAGTTCGTTAAATAACGAAGGAATGTAATGATTTCTATTTTTCTTTCCATACAGTGTGTATATTTTCGGAATGACGTATCTTTCAGTATGTCTCAAATCTCTATTTTTATTTACGGCGCAGTTTTGTAGGAATTACTGAAATAATTATTTGTTATTGCTACGTATGTAAAAAAGCTTTTAAAAAACAGGATGCCCAGCTCTTTAGCTTTCTCTTGAGTTTCCAATGCTTGATATGAAGTTCCATATGATATGTTGTTTACCATGTGTTTTAGTATCCTATCTATCGCTCTTGTTTTGTATTCTGAACAATGACCGTACAGTGTAATACCGTACCGTAACGCAGCTTCTGCCAAATATTTAAACAGAAGTAACCTTATCTTCAAGCTGCTCATACTTTTGAGTTTATACAAATACGCAGATATGACTCGTAGTTCTTTTACAACAGATTCCACCTGCGTATTCCACAGCATGTGTTCGTCAACAAAGACGCCTAAATATTTAACTGAACTGTCGTATGTTAAAGGTTTACAGCTACAATCCAGACACTGTACCGAGTGCAAGCAAATATTTGGAGATATTACAATCTGTTTGTGCGGATTTTGAAAACACATCAGTTTCGTTTTTGCAACATTCACAGAAATAAAATTCGCAGCAAACCATCTAATTATCATATCAATGTTTCTCTGAAAAGCAGAAATTGCTTCATCATACTTTTCATGTGGTAAAACTAATACGGTGTCATCCGCGTATTGAAACATTTTTGACTGAAGGGGCAGAAATCTTAACCCATTTATATAAATGTTAAATAACATAGGTCCCAAAGTACTTCCTTGTGGCACCCCGAATTGGACTTGAGCCACTGCTTCTAAGATTATTCATTATCTTAACCATTTGGAATCTATCCTTGAAGTAATTCTCAAAAACATTGATAAAAAGGACCCCGAAACCCCATACTATATAATTTTTTCAATAATAACGAGTGATCGATGGTATCGAATGCTTTTGACAGGTCTATGAAAAGAGCTAGGGCTATTTTGTTTTTATCGAGTGTTTCGGTAATGCAGGCAGCGAAATCTTCCAGCAGAGTAATGGTACTTTTTTGTTGTCGAAAGCCGTACTGTATCGTCCTTATCAGGGAAAATTTGTCGCAAAAATTATTCATTGCTATTTGAACCCATTTTTCGATTAAGTGTGTGTCATGAATGGTAGGATTGATATGGGTCTGTAGCTCCCGACCTCTTGCTACTTTCCTTTTTTGTATAACGGCCTTATCACAGATACTTTTAAACCCTTAGGAATATTTCCGGTGTGCAGTGTGTCATTCACTATTTTGAGCAAAATGTGTTTTACTTTATCGAAATTGTGGCTTATGTCTCTAACTCCGATATTGTCGATTCCTGGCATTTTTGTTATTGTCATAGCGTGGATGATACGCAAAAGCCACTTTCTGTCATATCTGGAAGATAAGCTGAGTTGACGCAGCATGTTGGAGAAAAGTCATTTAAGCTCGTCGCCGGTATATTATTTTTAATTTCTTTTACGTCGTCGATAAAGATTTTGTTGAACATTTCTGCTAATTCGCAGTAAGAACTAGATTCTTTAAAATGTTTTTGTATCGTATCATTAATATTATTTTTACTTTTCCTGCCAATTGTTTGGTTAACCAAGTTCCACGTTTCTTTCGGATTTCTAGTCGAATTTTTAAACTGGTTTACATAATAATTTCGTTTCGCCAAACGAATTATAGCTGTAACCTTGTGGCGTATTTCACGGAACTCTTTTTTAAGCATGATATCACCAGGATTTTGCTTGCATCGCTTCCAAAGACTCTCCTTCTGGTGACACAATTCTAATATTTCCGGATTTATCCAAATATTTTCGGGCCTTCTTTTTTTTAATTTCACCTTTCTAGTAGCGCTGGCATAAATATCCTGAAATTGGTGAACCAGCTTTTCGTAGACTGTTAGGTGATCATAGTGTAGCAAGGAATTCCAATCGAACCTCTGAATAAAACTACCAATTTTGTTGCTCTCTAGTACAGTTTTATACTCGTCCTCCACTGTTGGGTTTCCAAGTATATCTTCCCCTAATATTAAAAGAACCGTTATATAGTGATCAGCAAGTTTCTGCATAATTACTCCAGATAATGTGTTTAAGTTGCTTATTCTAGTAACTTTGTGGTCAATACATGTCTTTGTTATTTTATCACCGTAATGTTCTTCCCGTGCATAATCCTGAATAACATTTTCAAGCCCAAAAGCAGAAAGGGTGTCAAGATAGCACAACACTCCAGGTTTTAACTCATTTGAAACATCAATATTAAAATCTCCTGCGAGAACTAAATATTTATTGTTATCGAATTTCGGAAGCAGCTTCGATAATTCATCATAAAACATGTTTAAATTGGAACTGGGTTGTCTGTAAACGGCACAAACTACATAGGAAAACTTATCCTTATTCACGACTGCCGCGCAAATTTCTGCATTATCTAATTTAACATCAATTATATCTGATAAACAGTTTTTATTTACGTATAACAAGATTCCCCCACCCCTTCTGCTTTCTCTGCATTTATTGTAGGAATGAAAACCTGTCTGACTAAAGGACGCACAAGATGCCTCGTGTAAATTTCCTCAGTTAGTATAAGCACATCAAGGAGAGGAAGCCGGCCCGCCAAAAGCACCATTAACTGATCAAAATGCTTGTAGATGCTTCGCCCATTTACATGTAATAAACTTAACTTTGTATTCCCGCAACCGTCCTTTGCTATTGACTGTTCTGTTTAAGCGTCCCATTCTTCAAAAGACTCAGAGGAAGACTGCATGATTATCTGATTTTGGCGAAATCTCTTTCGCTTTCAATCTGAATTACTGCGGCGCCCTTGTTCTGTCTCACAAAAATCTTTCCATTTTTTACCCATGTATACTTGTATTTTTTTCTCTGGCACATGCCTTTGTTGTCCACAACAAAGCCTTGATTGCTCGGGTTAAGTTTTCATTAATGTAAATGTTTTCGCTCCTAAGACTAGCTCGTTTTTTTGCCCAAACGTCTCTCGTGCGCCTCTCATTGAACCTTGCCTAAACGTCTCTCGTGCGCCTCTCATTGAACCTCACCAGTATGGGTGCTGGTCTACCTTCCTTTGCTCTTAGTCTGTGGGCAGCCTCGACGTCAGTGGTTGCGAGTTGTGGCACGCCTAGCTTAGTAGCAATGTCGTTAATTACCTCCAACAGGTTTTCGTTTGGTTGTTGAGTGACTCCGTGAATTTCGATGTTCTGCCTTCGGGAATATTGTTCCGCATTGTCGACGGCCTTTCTTAGTGCCCAGATTTCTTCGTCCCTTTGAGTTATTTTTTCTTCTATATGATTCACCTTCTGTTTTAGACCCTTAATAGTTTTGTCTTGGCTGTCCAGTCTAGCCATCAGCTCTTGGTGCCTTGCTGACTGGTTATTCATAGATTCGTCAATGCCCTCAATCGTCCTCCCTTGGTTTTCAATCTTAGACATCAACTCATCACCTTTTCCAGTCTGAGTCTTCAGCGACTCAGTCAGTTTGCGATTGAAAGCATCGTTCTGTTGCACTAGTTTTCCGAGGCTCCCTCCTGAGATCTTTGTCCTGACACACTCTCCAATTCTCAGGAGACACAGACTGGCGCTGTGCATGCAGCTTGCACGTCCCGCACCGCCACCGGGAAATGCTCTTAGACGTCATCGTCTTCAATGCTTTGGTCGTTATTCCGGAACATTTGCCCAAACGGGGAAACGGGGAATAAACTACTTGGGTGATAAACTACTTAGGTGCGTTGAAGAGTGCACCGACACTACGGGATGATCGCTTTTCAAAATGAAGCAGGCATGACAGTAGAAGAATTCCTAAAACTGCTAGGTTTCTATCTGAACAAAACCTTTTCTGAATGGAATAACGTCATTTTTATCCAGAAACGGGGTTTGTGTATCGGCTCGTGCATAGCTCCTATTTTGAGGAATGTATTTTTAGCGCACTAGACAAAGTACTCTGTGACCGCCTGAGTGTTTTTAACGTTACTAATGTTTTAAGGTATGTTGACGATTTTCTTTACATTTTACTTGAATTCCCCTCTCCCGCTGGACGGTGGACCCGTTCCGCAAGGTACCGACAGGCTGCCCAATCAAGCACAGGAGCCCGGTTGTCGCGTGCACTAAAGCGGTAGTGTGTCAGATTTCAGTTTCATGTGGCCAGAAATATGTCGGCCAGACAGGCAGATGTTTCGATGTACTGCTAAGAGAACACTGCCAGAAAGTGAACGGGGTTTGGGGAATGGCCATCTTTTTTGTCACTGTCATGACAGCAGATGCAAACCATTATTTGCTTCTTCCACTGTTTTCGCTAGGCACAAATATGAGACTGTTAGAGAGATAATTGAGGCGGACGCCGTCAGTAGTTCCGGTACTGTTGTATCAGCGTTGCTTCAATTGACTTGGCAGAAAAAGAGATAGTGTACTTGCGGTCCCTGGCGGGGCCACGGATTGATTGAGATAGGGTTTGGTGACGCAGAGTGTATCTACGCTGAGGCTCTTGGATTAAATCAGTTGACAGTTAGCGCTCTGTGGTGTCGGTTCTTCCTCTGTCCTTGTCTTAAAACGAAATCATGTTTTCTCACGGACAATACCTACTCGTCCAACAATCAGCACTTGTTATAGTGTAGAATCTCAATTCAAGTCTCCCAGCGGCAAAATATATCTATATTTCTAGAGCGCTGCTCTTAGGCCGTTTTTGTCGGGTTTCGCGGCGTCGGTGTAGTCGCGCTAAATTTACCGGGAAACTTGACGTCACTTGACCTCAACACCAATTCAATTCCCCACTAAATTTATTGGGGAAAATCACGTCACATGACTTGGTGCCACGTCACCTATGAACAAATTTAGTTTCTCAACTAGATTTAGCGGGAAAATTGATGCCAGTGACCTCAACACCAATTCAACTCCCCGCTAAATTTACCGGGAAAATTGACGTCACGTGACCTCAACACCAATACAGTTTCCCCACTAAATTTAAAGTGGAAAATAAAGTCACATGACTTGGAATTACGTCACCTATGAACAAATTCAGTTTCTAAGCTAGAATAGCGGGAAAATTTATGATCACGTGACCTCAACAGCAATTCAATTCCAGCTGAATTGAGCGGGAAAATTGACTTGACGTGACGTCAACACCAATCCGATTTCCCCGCTAAATTTAGCGGAAAAAATGACGTCACATGACCTCAACATCAATTCCGTTTCCCCGCTGAATTTAGCTGGGAAAATGATGTCACAGGACTTGGTGTCACGTCTCCTATGAAGGAATTCTGTTTCTACACTAGATTTAGCGGGAAATTGATGTCACGTGTCCTGAACAGCAATTCGATTCTCCGCTAAATTCAGCGGGGAATCGAATTGCTGTTGAGGTCACGTCGCGTAGATTTTTCAGCTAAATGAAGCAGGGAAACTGTGGGAGGACGGGAGGGAATAGTGGAGGAGAATGGGAGATGATGCAGGAGGAAGGGAAGGTACGGAGGAGTAAAAAGGGAGGAAGAGGTAAGAGGAGGAGGAGGAAGAGGAGAAGAAGGAAAAAAGGAGCAGAAGAGAGGAGGATGATGGAAGGAGGAGGAGGAATAGTAGGACGACAAGGAGGGGAGACAAGGAGGAGGAAAGGTGGGTGTGTCACATTTTTGTTTTTCTTCGTAGTTTTACATGTGACTCCCCAATGTGTGGAGGGAACGGAATCACAAAAGGTTTTGCGAGAAAAAGTTTATTTCTCGAGAAAAAAAAAGACTACATCAAGGCGGCAAACCCGTTTTGGCGTTTTGTCATTTCTGCCAAGTTTGACGGCACGACAAAAAACAAACAATGTAAAACTCAGAAGTTTTTCTCAAATAGTAGTCTATAATGGCAATACATGAAGCAATTTATACAATTTTGAAACTATACATTGTGCGTGAAAAATTCACAAACATGCGTACATTGACGATTTTACCTTCGTTTGTGATTTGTTATCTCGAAGAGTTTTTAATATATGTCGTGTAAACTTTTTCACACGTTCATCACATAAGGGTCTATTGTCTATACTGTAAACGACTTAATTTTCGCGGGCTCAAATTTTTGCGAATCGGGCCAAAGTTGAAAATCTGAAATTATTCGCGGGATCTAATTTTCGCGAACCCAGGGTAGCTTCTGTAGCGTTCCCATATTGCCCGAATTGTTCGTGGGACGTATTTTTCGCGTTTGTAGGCGATTCGCTAAATTCGCGAAAATTAGGACCTCGCGAAAATTTAGTCGTTTGCAGTATATAATTTGTCGCTCACACTTATAAAGAAAAATATTTACAGTGCTCTAAATTGAGCTGAAAACGAGAAAAATCGCAACTTCAACGTTCAATAAAAAAAACAAAAAAACTTCGATTTTGTTTTACTTTTTTGGTAAAGTATTCTACGCTATATTGCCCTGTTTTCTCATTTAAAACGTGTTGGATTAATTGTTGATAAACTAGAGGTTGATAAACATGTATCGATGTAAAAAAGGCGGTTTGCGTTGTTACACTAATCATGGCACAGGCACGTAAAACGTCAAGCTTCGTGCCACAACGGGGTGGTCTTTTTTGGTCTAGATATATTTGAAGCCTTAAGATTCGCTGAGCTTCCTTCGCAGATTGCAAGGATTTGCTTTGGCAGGCGCGTTGGGGGAAACCGGGCGTACTAGATTTCTTTCGGTGCATCCTGCTATGGTTTCGTCGGCTGACTTTCATCACCTCAGCATTGATGCTCATTTTCTTATTGTGCTCCTCATCTAAAATAAACACCAGCTCATTAAGGCTGTTCTAGGGATGTTCGTGATTGTAACAATCACGAACATTTCTCCTCCCTTTCAGCCCTTCCCCGTTCTGGTCAACGCGAAAATTTTTCGTTCCCGAAAATAAGCATTCGGCGCTGCCAAATGAGACTGGGGTTGTCTGTAAAAGTTTTGGTGTTTTTGTTCTTTCTACTTTAAGTATTGTTTTTGTTTAGTTCGAATAGAATAGAATAGAATAGAATAGTAGTTTTATTTCCAATACATACATTTTCAAAAAGTACAATGATGAGCCAGTGTAAGCCTCAAGGGCTTGTGTACCTGACTGGGCACGGTGGGTGGCAAATTCCCTACGTGTAACATGAGTATAAAATGCTCATTCCCCATCAAAATCTCTTATTCAAAGAAAAGAAAACGATTTTAAGCAGGAATTAAGAAAATGAGAACGAAAGACGACATCACACTGCCAAACAATACGCACTGTCCTGAGGGAAAAAAAGGATCAGAGGGAATAGAGTGACCACCATCAAGCAATCTAAGTTCACTGGTCTAAATTCCGTAGTGCTTTTTCTAAAGTAAATAAACGTTTCCACGTCCCTTGTTATCTTTTATGCTATGAATGGCCAGGCTAGAGTAAAAAGGCCTACTTTTTTACGGCCTTCACAGAGCGGATCGTTTCTCTCTCTGACCGTAGGTCGCTGGGGTCGTGGTGACCTTTATACTCGTACAGCGCTTTAACGCGCCCTAAGGAGTCACACCAACCTCACCGTGTTTACCTCTTCGCTACCGGGTCGAAGTGGAGGAATTTACAAATAAATAAACAAGCGTCTATTTGTTGTAAGCCAAACATATTTCAATGATTTCACTGCAGTCATTCCAGATGAGTGAATTGGCACACATGTTCAGTCAATGTGGTCGGAAGAGTTGTACAGGGTGCTCAAGTAGCATGATCGCGTTCCTAGGACGCTAGTGGAAATTCCCTTTGCTAGTAAGCGGAGTAAAGTCACTCAGAAAAGCCTCTCTCTAGCCCGACCGTGTACTATATGATACGAAATACCATAAACAGAATATTGATTTTACTGGACTTTCTTGGGGAGTGCATAATATGCTTTTTTAACAGTTAGAAGGCTCCCAAAATAGGGCTAAATACAACTTCACATATAATCTGTAACAGGGGACACCAAATGTCTTGGCTAACGTTCCGGATTGGAGACCTGTCGCAGTTTCGACTCGCAGACGAACGTGAGCCGTTACAAGTAATGCAATTACCTGTAATTCCTTGCATTCTTACATAGCATTTACATGTAATTCCTTACATTCCTTACATACCAACCGAAGATCGCCGACGTTGTCGGCGATCTTCGGTTGCTAGGTGTTACGTCACGGATCGGTTGCTAGATGTTGCGTGCAGCTCGACCGCAAACCTGGGGTCTTTAACGTGCACCACGCAGTAGTGATACACGACCGCGTGCCGGTACGATGCTCAAGCAAATCGAAACGGGCAGGGGCGGGGATTGAACCCAGGATCCCTGGGTTCTGCTGCGCGAGCTTTCGCTCCACGTGCTCCGAGTTGGTGTGCGCAAGCCCCCTCGGCAACCGGTCCCCCTCGTCGGAAACCAAACTCCATGTGACAAAGAAGCGATGAATGCAGCCAAAGTCAATACATGAAGTCAAGCTCAGTTGCGTGAGCGACTCTATCTGCACACAAATAACGCGCTTGCAAACGTAGAAATCTCGAGTTCAAACCAAAGCACAGCAAAATAAGCAAATAGGGTGCTCACAAAATACGTTTGAATGGTTCGAACTAGAGCCACTAAATGAGCTGCGCTTAGAATATCGGCATTCTATTCCCCGACATTGTTGTGGGCACCGCAATTTTGGGGCTTGTGCAGAGCAGACGGAACTGGCGGTCGTCATGATTCAAAGGTGCGATTTTCCCAGCACTAGATTTGGTGTTAGGAAGCTAATGTAATATTGATTATTTCTGTAACAAACTTTTCATTCATTTGTGGAGGGTGGAAAAAAGTTTCCTCTAATTTCAGATAACGCTTCATATAACTGGCAACCACGATTTTATTACGCAATATGGCCAAGGGTCGTTACTCTGAAGCGTAGCTTATTTAGTTGCACTAGTTCGAACTAGTGCCAATTAATAAGCTACGCTTCATACTAACGACACTTGCCCCTCTTGTGGCTGAAAATCATGGTTCCTAGTTATCTGAAGCTTTATCTGAAATCACAAGAAACGCTTTTTCGTCCTCCAAAAACGTATAAGTTCGCGACAGAGCAAAGCTATATTGCATGAGCTTCCTAAAACCGAAATAAATTCCGAGGAAGTCTCAGTTTTGAATAATGACGATCGGCAGTTGCGTCTACTCGGCACAAGCGCCAAGATGGCGGTGCCAACAACAATATCGGGAACAGAGTGCCGATATTCTAAGCGAAGCTCACTTATTGGCTCTTTAATTCGAACGTGGTTCCTGCTTCGGAGCCAATCGGAAATCGAAGCGATTTTTTACTTTATTGCTCGTGCTCCGCGCCGGCCGTTGGCCCCTTGCCGGTATGGCGGACGCCAAGTGAACAAAATTAGGGTGAACTATACTCTGCTTCACCCTATGTTGTACCGCCGCGAAGGCTAGACCACTGATCTCTACTATAGGGGCTGGATGGCGCTTAGCTGCCTCCGAGCCTGGTGCAAGTGAAGCCACCGGAAGTTCGATGCTTGTCCCGGAAGTCGGGCGTGCGCTGGGCTTCCTAGTGCATTCAGTCTATATTTTAGACCATGCTTTATTGTGTTTTTGATTGGGTTTTAATACTCCCGTTCTGGATTAAATCCCGAGAATGAGGCATTTGAACTTGGGACATAATGACAACTTGATCAACTAGAATCTCAAAATGTTAACATTGAATGGCTTTCCATGATACTTCTCGGGTCCGCATGCGCTCGTACTGCGCAACAAGCAGGCTCTCTTGAGAGAACAAGCGAAAATCCAGCGCCCTCGCCGCTTTTCGAACCAGCACTCGGAAGGGTTACAAAGCCTGCCGAGCGCTCACTTCCAGGACAAGCCGCTCACTTCCGTTGGCTTCATA
>JAZHYW010012056.1:0-107625 GCA_037355805.1 Ixodes ricinus
ATTGAAATCAATGAGAAAGTGTACGGACATCAGTAATATATGCAAAAACATGGTGGCACGGGAGATGCGTTTATTCCATTGACTTTTGAGGTATCATGCTTTGTTTTATGGCAGACAAGATATTTATGTGCGTAATGTTTGTTTTGTTTCTCACCTTCAACCTTCCGGAAAAAGTGGTCGAATCGAGACACCTATCAAAGGAAGAAAAACATGTGTTCACGTCATTCAATGAAACGCGGCAAGACGCCTGCCATGCCCCACGAAATCAGCAGAAAAAGAATAAAAAGAAACAAAAACGCGAAGACGAGGACAAAGTAAAAAGTAACCGAAAAAGACCAGCGCTGACGCTCAACTAAAGTTTATTCATGTTAGTATCTAGTATAAATAGCATGCATGTCAGCCTAAAAAACATGGTTTATTTGGGTGACATCTATGCTATTTATACTAGATGATAACATGATTAAACATCAGTTGAGAGTAAGCGCTGTGTTCTATTGGTTTCCGTTTACTTTGTCCTCAATTCGCGCTGTTTTTAATTATTATTATTATGTTTGTATACTAATTAGCCCAAACTTAACGCTAACCAGAAAAAGAACCACTTAAACTTTGTCTGATCTCACTCAGTGTTTCAACCTTGTACACTGTCTCTAGCTATACTCGATATCTTCGTATTTTAGTAGCCTCTTTACCTATCATTGAGAAATACCTCTCTACCTCAAAACTGCCCGCCATTAGGTGTGCCTTAAATTATCGAAAGCCCTAGAACTCAAGATGGCCATTGTCTTTTTGTACTTCTAGTTCTAGTGTAACGGTGGAAAGCAATAAACTTGTTTAACATAAATTTAAGTTTCTAAGTTATTTTATTTAGATGGATTGTTTGTGAGATCTGTATCATATTTAAATTACTTTTTCCATGATACATGCTTATCTCTCCTATTTCTTAGTTATCACAAACTCATTATCGGTTCTTTCGGTGTACCTTGAGCTCTAAAATATTTTGCCGAAAAATTGATTTGTTCTAAATTTTTAACGCCATCCAGTGCAACTCAATATGTATAACTCTTAATGGTAAATCTTCAAGGAGCAAAATGATTCATTCTCATTTATATTTACACCACGGAAAAAGTTTGCCTTTTACCCCAACCTGACAAACAGTCTTGTTGACTTTAATATTATAATCAAAAACCAAATAGAGGTGAGTTTTCATTGAACATATGTTCAATGATGGCAAATACTAATCCTAATCGCAACGCAAATTGTGAAAAGTGTCCTTTATATCACAAAAGAAAAACAATACGACATGTATCATGCTTCACACATAATATGAAAAATGTATATCGCCATTCAGGGTGTAGGATTTCATGAACTCACCAAGAGGGTTGGCACGCCGTCTCCCGAAAACGCCGCCGGAAACGAAAATTTCTTTCTCCACTCTGGTACTAGAAAACAAAGAGCCTTCGTGGGTTACGTACGCCAGGTTATATGCAGTGTTGCCATTTGGCGGGTGTCATGAATCCGCCAAAACTTCATAAAAATTCGTCAGATTATGCTAACATTTAAAATATCAGCTACGTTTTACGCTGTTCAGAATTTAATTTTAAAAAACGGTGAGCATTTGTATGACAACACAAGTTATCAATCATAAATCTTTTAGAAAATAGAGAAGATCCAAAATAACAAGAAATCGATAGGCTAAAACTGCGATATCGTTTAAGCAACAAAGCTTTTTCAAAATCCGGGACTCCTCACTATAAAACAAACTACATCAACTTCACTTGAAAAAATAACACTTTAAGCGAATGGTGTGACTCTCGTGAAAAAGACATGTTTAGTGCGTGCTGAGATGGCAGTAACGACATGGAACGACAAGGAGCGGCAACGAAACAGCGCACCAACAATAGGAAGACAAGCGAAATGACTGCTCGTCCTGCGCGCTCCTTTCACTTGTCTCAGAGTTTTTGTGCTCTTTTTCGTTAACATTATGGTCTTTAATTAGTCATCCAATATTGCAGTAGTGAAAGAAAAGCTACTTGTACTTTGTCAACCTTTGACAATCCTATTTCTACTATGTTATTGGGCAGCCTATCGCAGTCTTCAATAGACCGATCTCACTAAGCGTTCGGCGCATGCGTGACGCCGCCATAACTTTAGTTCTCAGGAGGCAGACAGCCGTGCACGCCAGGGCTCGTGCTTTCTCGTGCTTTACACGCGCAGTGCTCAAGCGAGGTTGTCGCACGTGCAAAAAGGCTAAAGTTCCCTCAATGCATTGCGGCAGCGGTGGCGTAGTCAAACTGGCTGGTGAGATCGGTCTATAGACCGTGAGAAAGGGAACATTTGAAGGCATCAGTTATGCATTTGAACAGCCTATCTTTTCTCCTTTGAAGAACGTGAGTAGTGTTGAAAATATACTTGCATTTACAAATATGAAAATTGTTGTAAACAATATTATGTAAAAGTTTAGGACGGATTCACTACCGCTTCTTACTCGTGGGGGTCCAATCTAGTTATGAATTAATTTTAGTTATGCTGGCTCTGCAATTATATTTTACTGTAGCAAATCTATGCTGCACGATTTCGCTTCTTTTCTATCTCATCGTTTATTATTTGTGTAAAGGAGTCCCAAATTTCACTCGTATATTTAAGTATCGGCCTCACATGCCAAAAATGAACCAGGTTTTCATGTTTTCTTCACTGTGGTGGGGCTGGGAAGGGAGGGGGGGGGGACATTCTAGAAGTTTGCTTTATAAAACCCAGTGATTGACAAAAATGTCATATATTCAAAGTGTTTCAGATGACTTTTTGTTTTTGTTGAAACAATTTACGCTCACGTTATGCGGTGAAGACTGGTAGCGTTCATTATAAACCGCTTCCGAAGAAAACCGCAAATAAAAAAAAATTTAAAAATCTCGGACGCTAAACACGGTTTAAAGATTTCGGAAGAAACGGAATGATGTCACTTCCTTCCGCCAAAACATGCGTCAATGAGAGGAAGACAGCCTTGACTGTGGTGGCCGGCCTTGGCGATGCCCTCCCCAGGGCAGGGAACAGGTGGCTCCTCGTCTCTCGTATTCATATTGTAGGAGAAGCGCAGAAGTAAACTCACTCACACAGAAATTGCAGGCACACCAAAAAAACGGTCACTCAAGTCGCGCTGACTTACAACTCAAATTGTATTTTCGCCTTCTTTCTTTTTCTTTTACCCGTATTAATTTGTCTCACTTCGTTCTCTTTTGTACAACACAAACAGCAATCTCTATCGCACATCACCTTCGAGAGTCAAGAAATAACAATTCTTTTTCAGTAAGCGTTATGGAGGGACTACTAACACATGTGTCACTCTTTTTTATGATGTTAGCTGCCTCTATTATCTCACGTGTTAATTGGTGTTGGTTCTTTCCAATTACGGCGCTATTTTTAAAGTCCGCAGTGCACCCACAGTCACGGCAATGGATGCCCAAAAGTCCTGAGTTTGCTAATCGGATGTTGTTGTTATGTTCCCTTAATCTATCATTTATGCATCTTCCAGTTTGTCCTATGTACTGGTTGCCGCATGAAAGGAAAGGAATAAATCACTCCTTCTGAGCAAGGTATGTATGGGGTTTTATGCTTTTTAGTGCAGCCGGTATTGGTTTTTGTATGGCGTTAACTTTTTTACATAGGCTGAGAGCTTGATGGGGGCGGAAAAGACTACATCAATATTTGCGCGATTCCCTTCACATCAAAGACTACATCAATATTTGCGGGATATCCTTCACATCTAATAACTTCGGTCGCCGAAAGCCTCCTTAAACAGATTAAAAAAGGACAAATCACATCCCGGAAGCCACGCGTCAGATACAGTAACCAAAGACCGGTAGTCATCCCCTATATTCATAACATCTCTCATAACCTTAAGAAAATTGGGAATCGCGCAAATATTGATGTAGTCTTTTCCGCCCCCATCAAGCTCTCAGGCCTATGTAAAAAAGTTAACGCCATACAAAAAACCAATACCGGCTGCACTAAAAAGCATAAAACCCCATACATACCTTGCTCAGAAGGAGTGATTTATTCCTTTCCCCTTTCATGCGGCAAACAGTACATAGGACAAACTGGAAGATGCATAAATGATAGATTAAGGGAACATAACAACAACATCCGATTAGCAAACTCAGGACTTTTGGGCATCCATTGCCGTGACTGTGGGTGCACTGCGGACTTTAAAAATAGCGCCGTAATTGGAAAGAACCATCACCAATTAACACGTGAGATAATGGAGGCAGCTAACATCATAAAAAAGAGTGACACATGTGTTAGTAGTCCCTCCATAACGCTTACTGAAAAAGAATTGTTATTTCTTGACTCTCGAAGGTGATGTGCGATAGAGATTGCTGTTTGTGTTGTACAAAAGAGAACGAAGTGAGACAAATTAATACGGGTAAAAGAAAAAGAAAGAAGGCGAGAATACAATTTGAGTTGTAAGTCAGCGCGACTTGAGTGACCGTTTTTTTGGTGTGCCTGCAATTTCTGTGTGAGTGAGTTTACTTCTGCGCTTCTCCTACAATATGAATATCCAAACTCGCCCAAGCATCCATTCTCGTATTTGTCTTTTTCGTAAAATTTATTACCATATTCCTCAGCTTAAATCACAACTAATCATCCCCCCCCTACTTCGTTTCAGCACGCCTTGATCATCGTCACAAAGTCGGTGTCCCATTTTGCCACTCTAACGTTTTTTACGACTCTTTTATTCCCAGGACTTCCAAAGACTGGAATCGCTTACCTGCATCGCTCAGATCCATTAATGACCACGCACATTTTTGTACATCTATTGCCGATTTCATGTTCCCTGTTCTTTAGGTATTGTATATTTTGTTCCAATTATTTATTATGTTTACTTTTGTTCCCACTCCCCTTTGTAATGCCATGAGCCCTGAGAGTAAAATAAATAAATAAATGCTAGTCAGTGCGCCTGGTGGCCAAAATGGGCAACGTTGGGAAGACCTAACCACCGAGCGATTGCATTCGTGCGTTGCGTCAGAGTGCGTCGGTGCACTAGGAAATTCGAGTGCGAGATCGGATTCAATGATTGCGGCCGCGGGCTGTTTCAGAGTTGCAAAACTCTCGCCTTCATTGTCCGGTTATTCTCAGCCATTTTCAGATGATAAGTGAGTGGAGAGAGGTCGAATCTTGTTCTTACCAGACCCATGCTTTGCTTCGACATGTGGTCCATCTTCGGATAATCTCGCCGTTGATCCTGTGGAGAACAGAACAAAATCTAGGCTTGAGCTGGCGTAACAAATACACTGACGACGAAGTCACTATATCAGACGAAAAACCACCTTCCACGATGCAAGGAGCGTGACATGTCACGTCGAGATTGCTTTCGGGTCGAAATATTCTCTTGACATCGCCATGGGCTTTACTTCCGTCGTCGAGAGAGAGAGAGAGAGAGAGTGTGTGTGTGTGTGTGTGTGTGTGTGTGTGTGTGTGTGTGTGTGTGTGTGTGTGTGTGTGCGTGTGCGTGTGCGTGTGTGTGTGCGTGTGTGTGTGTGTGTGTGTGTGTGTGTGTGTGCGTGTGCGTGTGCGTGTGTGTGTGCGTGTGTGTGTGTGTGTGTGTGTGTGTGTGTGTGTGTGTGTGTGTGTGCGTGCGTGCGTGCGTGTGTGTGTGTGTGCGTGCGCGCGCGCGTCTTCTTCCGCGTCTCAAGTTTTGTTCCGTTTAAGATTCACCTGTCTGCCTATGCGAAAACTCTTCTTTCAACTGAGTTTCTGCTAAATGCACAGGAATTTCATTAAACAAATACTGTCGTTTCTAAACGACCAATTTTGTTTATTTATGTGCTGTTGCTGTCCCGGAAACATCGTAGTTCATCTCATTGTACCACTGACAACTGCATGCTGTTCAGGCACTCATTCAGTCAATCTGACTTTCGACCCTTGGTCATCTTGTGTCGTAGATCAGTTGGAGCATGGTATGACACCTGGTACGCATACAAGGTCGCCACTGGCTTCGTGTTGCAGATTGTTGTTCAATTATCTTACCGAACTGGACCGACAGGGTGATGAGCAGAGCAACGGCGAGAACCTTCATGTTGCACGTTAGCAAAAGATTTCTGGAAAGAGACAGGCATCTCTTAGACGCTGTCTTCTCACAATGGTCACTGACACAAATATTTGGCTCGTAATGCTTTTTTGACATATCGAGCACAGAATAGAAAACGCGTAGCACGGCCTATGCTTTTTCAATGATTTGGACTCCTGCGGACTCTCAACTTTTCGGTCCCAGGAAGGAGAGACATAGCGAAGTGTTGTTCTGAAGAGGGAACAACTAAATTACTTAATCCCCTGGAGACTTCTTTGATCTTTCAGGACCTATAGCCTGTCCAGGGAGAAAAACAGCCAATACTTCTCGCCTATACCAAAAACAAAACTGTTGTTCTCCATGAGCGATGTTTACATAAGCGCTTGTTCACTGGCGTGTTATATATGTTGCGAACGGGTGGTAAGACCCAAGACAAAACAAGGTTGTTTTATATGTGTCAACAAACAATGTTTACTTCCCTTTTTTTTTCCTTGTAAGATTTGTCCCGCAGAAAGTATCATCTAACTCTGAGATGTTATATTGCATCTATTTTCTTCTGTTCATATATGTTTTCTCTTTTGTTTTTCTTCTCAGCTGTGTCACATGGAGGCACGAAACCTTAATGTCTCAGTCCTACTGCCAGTATACCATACAAAAGACAGGGTGTTCGTCGCCGACTTGATTACAGAATTATTTGCGGACCCGTCCACGCATGTTCGAGCATGTCTGCAAACGGACTTTCTGTGATCAGTGTGACAGGGCATGACATACAAGAAGCACGGCTCAGGCACTCTGCCAGCGCCAGCGGAGTGTCTTTTGTATACGGCGCGAAAAGACCCGTGCCAACAAGAGAAACTCTGTGCCTGGAGACACAAGGAACGTTGTCTTACCCAAATACCAGCACGAAGAGGTGAGTCTCGCAGGAGATCTGGATAGATCGCTGGTGTAGTGCGTGGATATTTATATACACCAATCCTGCACCCATACAGGTGCAAAAGGTGCTTGCCCCCACTTTTTTTCTTCTCTCAAACAGCAGGGTTGGACAAAGCCTTATAAATTTGTGTTTGTGATTTTCTGGATACTTTTTAAAAACATTTTATAAATATACATATATATATATATTATATGTTTTATAGTTGTATTTTTATTTTTTGCACAGTCGCGTTTCACGTAACACACTGATAATTCATTTCCGGGTTGAGAACCCCAGGAAAATGAGAGGTTCATCGGACCAACAGACACCGGTCACACAGCGACTACGAATGCGGTCGTTGCTCCCGCGACACGACTGTTCGGTTGCACGTAGAACATGTGCGTTACATTGACGGCTCTGTTCAGATAAGATCATGCACGCGAGTCCAAACGTATTGTTTGTCTTCGTTAATATTTTTTTATGTTACTCCTTAACATGTATTGAAAACGTAATTAAAAAGGAGTTCGCAAAAAATATTATTTGAAGAGAAAAAAATGTTGAGTGAGCCAGTACGGCAATATAATTTTTAAAGTTTTCGTTCATGCATCAAGTTTGGGGACATCTACTACTTAAGCTACAAACATCAGAAATCTCAAATATTTTTCACTTATAATAGATCATGAGAACTAATCATTTACGTATGTACTTACATCATTGTGGAGCTTATAGTGTTTGCGTCAAGAATACGCAAATCCTTTGACGTTTTGTCACTAGATTTCTGAGCCGTTATCTAAAAAGAACAATAATAGCTACAACATTAAAATATATGTGATATATTCCTATTAAAACGTCCTTTCGAAAGGTATATTATTATAAATCATTGGTTTATCTAACATATTTAAATATTTATGTTCCTACAAATTTGTTCTGAAGAACAGAGTGAATAAACTTGACGAAAATAATCCCTGGAGAAGGGGAACAAGAGGGACAAAGGACAAACAGGAATCTCGAAACACAGCTAGGTTGACAAATGCGCGACCGAAAAATTCCGCATGGTCCGGGTATCGAACCCGGGACCAGGCTGTCCCGGATTTTCGTCATTCTTGCCCAGGTCGCTGGCACCTTTGCATTTAATTGCCTTATAATTATTAAGCTTCGAGGGGAAATTATAAAAAATATTTGGTTTCCCTGAAATGTATTGTGATAGTTCTCCACGTGTTTATGCGCAAAATATGTTGCATCATTTTATTTCGTTCAAAGCTACAGCGCTGCAAAGTGTACAGTCGTCGCGGGAGTTAATAGCTCCACGCCAGCGCGCGTTTTTTTCCGAGGGGCGCTTGACTTGTGGCTTGCGATAAAACTATACTTCGTTTCACCTTCCGTCCAGACGCAGCCGATGCTACGAGATTATATGACGAATCACAGAGCGTCAAAAGGGCACCATCATGGTGTTCGTAATGTTTCTGTGCATGTTCTATCATCGCTGAACTAATCATAAACAGAACAAGCTTAGTGACTTGCACCTTTGACGCTGCTTGATTGGTCCCGTTCTCTCGTAGTATCCGCTGCGTCTGGACGGAAGGTGAAACGAAGTATAGAGATGACGTCAGGGCGAGTCCATGCGGAGTGGACGGGGCAAGCCGTCTCAATGGGAACCGTTGTTATCATCGGCGGAGGCAGGTGAGCGTAGTTCGAATCAAAAGGGAGATGACTCTGCAGAAGTCAAGATCGCCGAGCATGAATGAAATGCTGCTTAGAAAGAGAGAAAACACGTCGCCGCATTTTCTAACTTCTGCAGAATCATCTCCCCTTTTCATTCAGAACTACGCTATACTTCGTTTCACCTTAGGTCCGAGCGCAGCCGATGTTATGAGCCGAAGTGCCAATCAAACAGAGAAAGAGGCACAACGTCATGGCGTGCTCTCTGCGCTTGATAAAACTAGCCGGCGGGGAGCACGCACAGAGAGACGGCGAATACCGGCTGGTCCTATCAACTGCAGAGAGCAAGCCATGACGTTGCGCTTTTGCGCTGTTTGATTGGCCCTTCGACTCATGACATCGGCCGCGCTCGGACCGCTAGCGTAAACAAAGTATACCCGCAGGCAGATGATCACAACGGTTCCCTTAAATTGAGCGGCTTCCCTGTCTACTCCGCATGGACTCGCCCTAACGTCATCTCTAGTTCTATCGCAAGTCACCAGTCAAGCGCCCCTCGGAAATAAACGCGCTCGCCGCGGAGCTATTAACTCCCGCGGCGACTGTACCTTCCAAGGCGGTATTTTTGCCCAATGCCACAGACTAGATGATGTTTTGATTCCGTGTATTTTATGACTAGGGCTCCGTGTTTTCTGAGTTTATTTTATCGTCAAATTCGGAGGGTGTTTTTCGGAGTTTATTTTTTGCCGAAGATTCGGAGTTTATCGGAGTTTATTATTTTTTTTATTCCCAATTTTCCGAAATTTTGAGTTTAATTGTACTGTGTTTCCTATGAAAAATAAATAAATAAATAATAACCGAATGTAAACGTATGCCAGATAAAAAATAAAACGCGCTTGTATCAATTGAAATATCTTCAGTTGAATTTGGCGTTGGAGCCATTTGTCCACGACAAAAGAATATGCAGGCGATGTATCACCGGAGTGCACCTTTACTGCGAAGACGTATCAGGCTTTTCGCTGCGTCATGCTCTGATATGTGTGCGTTGTGCTCGTATAGACCTTTCCAGTGCTCATCACCAATACGAAAAATGCTGAGTCACTGCGTTGTGGACGCATGCGCGGCGTCTTTTATTTCGCGAAAGAGAGTCACTGCACACGCTCAGAACCCGTTTAACATTCCAGCAGAAAAAGATGGCAGCGCGGAGAAGGCGATTATGGGAAAGGTCGTTGGCACGCAATGGGGAACTTATCGTTCACCCTTTGACAAGTTACACCAAGGCAGGGTACAGCCTTGGGCTCTCACTCTACTGGCGCCGCCTGGCTGTTACCGGCAGGATATATGCTGTCACAAGAAATTAAGCAGCCGAAGAAAAATAAATCTCGGCGCTGAGAAATTGGAGCAACCGTCCTTGCACAAACACTAGGGGCCCATGTATAAGGGCGTGGGTAATTCTGAACAATCACAAAACCGAAATCTAATATCTCTTAAAGGTTTAACAAATTCGTGCTACAGAACACGATGCCGAAGGAACGAGAGTCTTATTTTTGCTAGGCCGCTTTATCTTGCAGTGTGGTCCAATGGCAGCAGCGGCATACCCTCGGGGCGATGAGAAGTCGTCAGTCGGAACTCGTCGTTCCGTCAGTTGGAGAAATGACATCACACACCACACACAAACACTCAAACCACACGCCGAACGTGGAAACGAAGTTGAATACCCTTGCGGCTATGCGTGGTAAGAATATGCAGGCTCTTCGGAGTTTCTGATTTTCCGTGCAATGAAAAGATTAATCTAATAACGAATTGTATCGGATGCCACCTCGACATGCAAAGCAGAAAGCAAGACGGACTTCATCGCATCCGTGAGCGACC
This sequence comes from Ixodes ricinus, assembly GCA_037355805.1. NCBI lineage: Eukaryota > Metazoa > Arthropoda > Arachnida > Ixodida > Ixodidae > Ixodes > Ixodes ricinus. The sequence continues at coordinate 10,503 of JAZHYW010012056.1, forward strand.
ATCGAGACGGGCGTCTCGATGGAGGCAAATTTCACGAAGTGAGGGAAACTTCGCCAAAAATAGGAAATTTTAGGCGTCCAATGAAAGAGGGGAAACCAGTGTTGCCAGATTGGACTATATGTAGCCAAATTGGGCTACATTTTTTAGTTGGCGTCAAAATTTCGTGGTTGGCTATGTGGCTATTTTGGGCTATTTCTAAGAATGCGGCGAACTTTTGTCGAACCTCAGGTTCGACGCCGAACTTTGAGGTTCGGCTAGTTAATTTTCGAACTTTTAGTCAGTTTCGAAGAAAAAATTGTTTCTCTTTTGGCTAGTCGAGGAGGAGGAAGGAGAAAGGCTTCAAACTTTTACAAACATCGGGGTTTTCACAATGCGTAGTGAAGCAATGCTTGCAGTGTTCAAGCGGTCTCCCTACAGCGCAGTGAAGCAAACTAAACAACGCGCCTTCACCCCGGACGCATATGGCTCTGCCCGGACGTAGACTGAACTCTCCAAATGCTGCTTTGGTGCCCATTGTGAGAGTCCTTAGCCACCCAAGTTTGTAAAAATGAGAAGACCGCAGTTTCACCGCTAAACACATGACTACCTTCCAGTCGCTGCTCACCCCAAGAAAGGAGAACACAATCAGAAATAACGTGAACATGAATGGGTGACACTAATATTCTTCACAAAGAAAAAAAGGCGGGTGGGATATTGGTAAGGACCTGAGATATTGGTGTTCTGGTTTGAAACACCCAGTGTTCTGACTGTTCTGCTTCTGTATTTTGTTCTTTTACTGTATGATCATATCTCCCGGGCTTCACAATAAAGCTGTCTTTGTGTGTCTTGTACTTCTGAAAACCGAAGGAAGGGCCAGTTTTGTACGGATTTTCATCCTTCCGAAGCTTTTTTGAAAAAATTACAAGTAACATATTGTACACAAAAGGTGGTGCATCTGAGGGTTGAAACAGAGTTTGTAGCGTGTATTGTATGATTATGAGAAATTGTGAATATTTAAGGCTTAAAAATCATTGTTTTTAGTCTTGGCTATTTTGGGCTATATTTTTTTTAAGGCTTTGGCTATATTTGGGCTATACCTCCCAGTCGTTTGGCGGTTTTTGGTGGGACCATCTGGCAACACTGGACCGGGAAACACGAAAAGCCCGTCACGTCTGCGCTACCGGCGGTCGCCCTCTGTACGGTGGCCCTATTTTCAAACGTCTATCGTCTCCTCAAAATACTTGCGACTCTGTCCGTACCAACGTCGGAAGCTGAGCGCTCGTTCTTTTCACTACGACGGTTCAAAAACATACCTGAGAGCGTCCACTTTGAATGAGTGACTGCTCGGTCTAGTGCGTTTGAATGTTCACCGCGACACTGAAGTTCAAGCGGTGGACATCCTGGATATTCTTAGCCGTGAACGCAGGCGGCTGTACCTTAAAATGTAGGCGCTTGGCATAAATGAAATGATCAAGAGAGCCTGTAAATTGCTTTCTGACATCACTAGTCACAGTTATTTATTTTATTCGCGGTAATTTCTAGTCGAAAGCACATAATTCTGATCAATACACAAGGTTTGCGTGAGCGCAGCGCCATTGTTTTAAAATTCATTTAATATTCCTTACATCACTGACATTGTTTTACATTATCACCATGTGCGCGCTTTATTATGTCCACTTTAGTTTGATTTAATCATGTATTTCAGTGAGCATAGTTTCCTATACTTTGCCTTGAAATTGCCATACTTCCCCTCACAAATGTTTCGAAATATCCGTTCTTTATATATCTGAGATCAAGTTCTGCATCCCATCCAATAAACATGAATGAAGAAATATTGACTATTTTATTTATTCGAGCATTGTCTACCTCACAAACATTCCTCCCGAAAGCATGTAAGTTGGAGATAGTCCGCGCTCCTCTTTTTCTCCGTGCGCCGTGCAAGACTGACTGCGTGAGCAGGGTAACAAGCGGGCCCACACCGGGGCACCGCGTAGGAAGGGGGGGGGGGGGGGTCGACGCCCCGAATTCCCCTCTGCCTACGCCACTGTATGTAACACCGACTTTACGCTGCAGTGCAAGAAATTTATGGCGGTCCGCGGGCAGAACGACGAAAACGACCTCCTTTCGTCCGCCAGTTTGCCTGACCAGCGCGCCCCCTATAGTTCGCTAGAGTCGCGAATAGCCCGACTTCTGGGGACTCGCCAAACAAAAAGTTGGGACGACGACACCGCACTTCTTGTCGCCCAAGTCCGATCGGTGTGCTCCGCGAAACTTACGCCTCCAACATTGTGTTGAAACAAATCACGTTAACTCTTCCAACAACTCAAGATGGCGCCGCCATCTTGAATTGTCGTCACTTCCAGTATGGGCGAAAACATTGTTTTGCCGTCGCCACGCCAATAGAATGCATTTAGGAGAAAAGCGTAACCGTCACCCATTCTCGTTTTCTCTCTCCTCTATTTTTTTACTACTTGCAGGTTGAAACGTTTTAATATTTTTTTCGTCGCCCATACCGGATATGCCTACTTGGCGGTCGGGGGCGAGAGTAAGCGAAAAAGAAAAAATGCCGTAAAAGAAAAAAAAATCCGGCACCTCGCGGAGCATTGCTAATTTCCCTATTTTCTGTGGAGAATTATGATATATTTAGGTGCATTGGGGGTAGAATAGATATATGTAAGCATAGACGCCGACAAAGAGAAAGCTCGTAGGAAAGAAACTTCCGTAGGACTACGTGTGCGTGGCACAAGAAATGAGAAAAGAGGGGGGGGGGGGATCATTTATGAGACGCCGTGACTTGTCCTCACGTGATATATACAGCAGTTCAGTTTTTCCCCGCTAAATTTGGCGGAAATTTTGATATTACGTAACCCGCACACTAAATTTGTTCACGTGACGTCAGGTCCCGTGACATCAACTTACGTCACGTGACCCGACATCACCTGGCTTCAGACATGTACACATTACTCAAAAAAGTAACTAAATACCGTTACTCGTTACTCGCTCAAAAAGTAACTAAATCCGTTACTCGTTACCGATTCTCAAAAGGAACGCGTGAGTTACCTCAAAAGTAACGAGTTACTTTTCACGTTACTTTGACGACCAAATACACAACTGTTTTTGTTTCATGGTGCTTTTTTTTTTTTAATAGTCTTTGACACTGACACATCAAAATCATATTTTTTTTTTTTTATTATCCGAAACGATTGAAAACGGTGCCGGTACGTTACCCTCAAAATTCGAAACTTGGGAATTCCAGTATTTGTGAATTAAAAAAACAATTTCCAAATGCTGAATTTGAAGTTCCCGCGCGGTCCCCGGCAGTGCAGTCAGTCAAATTTTGCGGTCTCCTGCGACTCGACTTTCTCTCGGACCTCCGCTGACCCGATGCGAGAGGAGGCGAGCTGGCGGGATACAAGGGAGCCGGCGCGGGAACAAACCGGTTTCTTCGCCGACACGCCGGTCTGCTCGAGCGCCGCCAAAGAGAGGACACAAATCTGGGAAGGGACATCTCACCGAACTCTGATTTTTGGTATTTCAAAAAGAAGGGCCGTAGTGCGTTCGGAATTGCGTTAAAAAACATGTTTTACGATTGCCATTATTAAATGTTATAAAAATGTCGCCTACAAAGCTTCTAAATTTCCTGATTTTTGACGTCATCGATCATAAGAAGCAAGGAGGTAGCGGCGGGAGATTTAAACGCCAAAAATAAAAAGGCGCGCGCGCGCGCGCGCGAAATTTTTTTTTTCGCGATGCGGTTTTTTTTTGCGTGTTTATGACTACAACTTGCGTCGTTTTAGACAATAAAAAAAGATACGACCTTTGGGGTGTCAGTGCCCCTTTAAAGGGCAACTCCGCTCAATTCCGGAAAATTTAGGCTTACATGTGATTCCATTTCACAAAGTACTACTCAACAGCTCTACGTCTTCGGATTCGCGAAATGTTGAATATTATTTGTGTAATCCTAATTTAAACATCAGCTGATACCGAAACCGAAACTTCGGTTGCGTCAGGCAACATTGGTCTCGTGTCCTCAAAGTCATGGCCACGTCACGTCGAACCACGTGGTCTTGTGACGTTCGTGGGGGCGAGGTACAGGACACGCGACGCGGGCAGGTCGCTTCGCATGGCGTGGACGGTGATGGCCCGGGGGAGAGGGGGAAGGGGAGAACACGAAAGAGGAGAAGGGGGAGCGGAGAAACCGGACATGCGATAAACGCGCAGGGCAGCGCAAACTAGCGCATCCGCGTTACGGTGATCACGTGGACGCCGTTGAGCCAACACCGGGAGGAGAAACTCATGACGTCATCGTTCAATTTCGCTCTGAGAAGTAAAAACAACCAAAACGTGAGAATGACGTAGTCATGCCTCTGGCGTAGTGGTTCAACGTTGGCCGCTCCACTCCGTCGCATTGACTGCGCTGACGATTGCGCCTCACGTCGCACGCTAGAGTTGGCAGATTTCGGCGACTTCGCTCGTTTGAAAGTTTGCTCGCCAGTTTATTAAATATATAGACGGAATTAGATCGTAATATTTGACATGGGGTCTTCCTATATGATACTGAAGAGGGCTGCATAGTTTTCTAAATATCAAAAATGAAGCGGAGTTGCCCTTTAAGCAGCAGCTGCCTCTCGAAGTTTTTATCAGTTATGTTTCCCCGCTTCCTTGAGAATACATCTCCGGCGACGCTGAAGAGTCCTTCTACCGACGCGCTCGAAGAAACGGCAGTGTTGTGCTTCAGCAAGAGCTGGTGGATCTGGGATTCTTCTTTCTCTTGTCTTCTCTCTACTTCTAAAGTTCGAAGTTGACAATGGATTATGTGCCTTCCCGCGTTAACAACCTCCGGGTTTATATTCGGTCCGTACTCGGTTCTATAGAAGGTCCAACCAACGAACCTTATTGTGTTCTCTGGGTGAAGGACATTCCCAGCTGTAGAGTTCAGTACAGCAACGTTTATCTCTGGACATGTCAGTCGAACTGTTCGACTGGCGTTTTCAGCGATATACGTTGCTGTACTGCCATACTGTTGAGTTGTTTTTCGGGTTTCCCTATTACCCTTCTCGCAATACACGCATACTCAGGTTAGAATAAAAACTAGGCCGTTTAAACGTTGTTGCACACGTTACTCCTCAAAAGTAACGAGATACCGTTACTCGTTACTTGGACTTAAAAGTAACTAAATACGTTACTCGTTCCTTTTCTAGAAAAGTAACTAAATACGTTACCCGTTACCGAAAATAGTAACTAGGTAGAAGTAACTCGTTACTTGTAACGTAATACGTACATGTCTGCCTGGCTTGTTCTGGAGAGGGACGTCACTTCCGTGACTAAGTTTTCGTGATATCGACTCGCGCAACTTCACACCCTTTCGAAGCGCAAAAAAAAATAAAAACACGTATTTCTACGTTAAAAAAAATTAAACAGGAAATTTGTTGAATACTGATGCGTCACACTACTCTGCTACTCTGCAAACTAAACTCCCGCTTCCCTCCAAGTCAAACCGCGACCGACGATCCGATGGAGATAAAGCGAGCAGCTCCAAAAGTGGAGCGTCACGGTATTCATTAGGGGTTTGCCGTCGCTGTTTCTTACGGCCAATGAACGAGCCGTGATCCTTTTTTTTTTCTGCTGCTCGTGATTGCTTTAGGCGGTTATCGGACACGCACAAAGAAAGCCGTGACGATTCACTTTTGGCGCTGCCCGATTGGCTCATTTATTGGACGTGCGTGACGTCATTTCCGTGACCAAGTTTTCGTGACATCAACTTCTACACTTCGGACCCCCTTCCGAGCGCGGAGAAAGACGTAGTTCTAAACGTCAAAATCGAGGCGACACCGTCTAAAAAGAATTAGCCGCAAAAGTTTATTTTCACGCGTCTCCTTTATATGCGGAGCGAAAGTTTGTCTGCTTCTTCCGTAGAGGTTGCGATGATGTCAGAACGCCAAGCTCTTATTGGCTGATTGGAAAGAATACTGGGTACACCTCGAGGCATCTAGCATTGAGGTCTACCCACTATCTTTTCAATCAAACCCAGGCGAAAATCAGTCCACTTCCAGCTGGATTATGGAACTGGAAATGAGGCAGTCCGGCTGGATTCCAGCTGGTTCCTGCTGGATTGAAGTTGGGTCCAGCTGGAATCCAGCTGGACTGCCTCATTTCCAGTTCCATATTCCAGCTGGAAGTGGACTGATTTTCGCCTGGGAAGCCAATCAGAGCTCGGCGTCATTCTGACGTCACCGCAACTTTTGTGCAAGAAGCAGACGACTTGCTCTCCGGATAGGCCCCCAACTCCTCAACTAAGCCTAACGCCAATGACCGTCAACCCCACACAACACTCAAGTGGACGAGGTCCAAGCGGTCACAAAGAACTCACTTTCGTGACAGCTTGGACCTTGTCAGCACTTGACTATATAGGATTTGCAATGTTTTTCATTGTACTAAGGTAAGTAATTAAAGTAGAAATCTGGATAAGTTGGTTCGTGACTTACGATGATCGATCTTTGGATGTGGACCCTAACGTTATCGCCCCCCTGCTTGAGCCTCCTAATCGAACATCTCGTCGTATAACTAACAGCCGAAGTTATAAGCGCATTTTCGGTCATACATCTGCCTTCAATAACTCCTCACTGCCACGCGCAATCATGCGCTGGGATTCTCTTCCTGATCACATAACCGCACTTTCCGACCCTACAGCATTCCGTGTGGCTGTTTTAGATTTTTTAAGTACTATTTAGTTTTCGTTTACAGTGATGCTCTTGCCCAAATTGTCAAGTGTTAAATGTGCTTAGACCCTAATACATAATACATAATTTTGTTCAAGTGGTTTTTCAGTTGTGATATTGCTATCCTGTTAATACTGCTTTTTTTTAGAGTGTTGACTATACTGTAATTTGACCAAATCCCCCCCTTTGTGTAACGTCCAGAAATGAACCTTCAAGGTATTATGAATAAATAAATAAATACCCATCGGTGCGCAGAATCATGTGCGTTGCAAGAAAAGATTCGAAATGGTTTCAGAAAAGTATATTGGCTTCCGAAAAGAATCGCGATGGTTTCATCATTTACACCGTCAAATCATCAGTCAATGTAATATATATTTGATCAAACTCCATTAGTACTAATGACGCGGTGGCGATTTTTAATATGAAATTATGTTTAATAGGAAGCAGAGTAGAGAACGAAAATCAAGATGATTTAAGTCATAATTTAAATCCTGATTTAAAATGGTTAAAGAGCGCAACAGGACAACGTACAGAAAGGAAGACACAGACACAGCGCTACTTACAACTGTACTTTATTTTCGTTGTCACTCAATGCATATACCGGTGCCAACAAAACCAAGTTAAGAAAAATATACAGATTCACATTGCTAAAAGGCTAAAATTGTGACATCACTCATTGCATCATCTCAGTCTAGTCATCCCTGGCTGAGGAACAGGAATTCTTTATCAGACAAAGATACAGAGGGTACGCTAACACACTGCAGCCCCAGTCTACCAATTTCTTGGGCTTCAAGTATTTCTCGCGTGTTTTTGTTTTTGTTTTTGTTTAATACGGCCCAGTCAGCAAAAAGTGGAGTGCAGCCACAATCTCGGCAGTACACACCGAGATGCCCTGATACGACCCTATCTACGTTGTATCGGCGCTCCCTCAACCGTTCGTTCAGGCAGCGGTCCGTTTGTCCCACATGGTGACGCCCATAGGCGTAGACTTCGGGGGGGGGGGGGGGGGGGGCGTCGGGGCTCGTGCTTCCCTTGGGCCCGGGCCTCGATTCTTACCGAGACGCTGTTTACGAGCCATGTAACGAGCTTCTAGTAGTGGCATGATAAACAAAATAACGCCCACGTTGCCTTTATTGACAAAATACATAGGAAATAGAATCCCAGCGTGCTTTGGTTAGCTTCAATCTCCAGTTCTGGTGAAAAAATAACGAACAGTACCCCCCCCCCCCCCGGAGAACTTCTCAGCCTGCCCCCCCCCCCCCCCCCAGGAAAATGGAAAGTCTACGCCGCTGGTGACCCCCACGCGATAATGGGACGGAATAAGCAACCTCTTCTACACACTCAACGAAGCAGGTTTTGTGCTTCTTCAGCCTGATTTAAATCTTGATTTAAATAGGACAAGTTTTATTATAATGATGTAAAGCAAACCATTCCCGCCAAAAGAATCCCGAAGTAGTTTTGTTTACGGTGTGTTATGTAGTGAAATAAAATAAAAAATCAACAAGCACGAAAGATTTATATCAGGCTCAACACGAGCAGGAATCGGCGCTGTTCTGAGAAAATCGCAGCAATAAACTTTTCTTCCACGTTCCCCGAAAAAAAAAACACAGAAAAGTAATGTCTTATTTCAAGCAAGCAGAAAGCGAAAGAAAAAGCAAATAAAACTTTCTAGCTAACTAAAAAAGTCAAGCTGTAAATATCAATACAAAATTTTTCATGATTTGCAGTAATTTTTTTCCCCAATTGCTATCAGTGATTGGACGGATTCATCAATCAATATGCCATGTTTAAAAATACATGCACCTATTGATAAGGAGTAACCATTTTCTAGCTACAGCGATTTAAATCAAATGAATCTTATTTAAATAGAATGCATTTTGATTCGTTTTATTTTTAAAACAAAAATCATAATGGTTTTCCGTCCTCATTGGAAGCCTACCAAAAAGGGTGAAAACACCTGCGGGCCACTGGTTCAAAAAGTCATTGCACCAGAGTTCAGAGCGGCTGTTTCCGTGTTACGCAGAGGATGGAAAGCGCAGGTGAACCACCTTTTCACATATGGGCACATATAAACACAGTTATCGAGATTAAACGTAGCTATAAATTTCAAGCCCGTAATTTTTGTGTGTGTGTTTATTGCGCTGGTAAGGCTATCGCAGTCTCTGATAATGTGCAAACCCCTCAGAATTTGAAGTTATTAATTTATTTTGTAAGGCATATTACTTCGTAATTACTTCCTTTCTAGAGCTCGGGCATCAGTGATGTTAAAGTGACAGCATTTTTCTGCAGTTAATTGGCTTTGGCCATTCATTTCGCTATAATATTTTTTGACGATTCAACAATAAAAGCCTTTTGTCCAAGAAGATTCGGCGTCCCATTACGTAGCTGACACGCTCATTCACTCACATTTCATACTTTATGTCCAGTGATGTTCCGCTGGCATGCACTGCTGCGTTTCGTCAACAACACAAGCACGAATCGACATCCGCGCTTGTCTTCTTCATCACGCAGAAAACAAAAAGTTTCTTTCGAGACTTCTATAGCTGCTCGCATAGCGCACACGTATGCACAATACCGAGTCCGACCGAGCAATTCAGCAAAATTTTCTTACGCAGAATGGGTTTAGTCTGCCAGAACATGGCGACACTGCAATCCACTGCAGACGAGAAATCTAGGCAGTGCAGTACGACTGCTAGTCCGGACACTGACAACCAGTGCCGGATTAAGGCATTTGGGGGCCCTGGGCTGAGGCTGCTATGAGGCCCCTACCTATGATAATAATATTAACCATAGTGGTGGTGGTGATGATGATGATGGTGGTAGTGGAGGTAACGATGACGACGGGAATATGTATATTTTTGAACTTGTTAAATCTAGATATATTTCATCGTATGATTCTTGTCGAGCCTTGTTTAGATCCGTAGATTCAATGGAATTCAAGTTTTCCTTGCTGGCATTGAGGCGGATGTGATTGTTGATTAAAAGCTACTTCGCAAATAATCAACCGCTCTAGAACTTTACAATATAGTAATTTTGAGGTACAAAATTCAAATCAAATAAACATTGCGGAAAATATTAGGATTTTTCGTTCTCATCCAGCAACTTAACAACAACAACAAAAACACACACACTAAATTGCTTCCGTTTAAAATGTTTACTCCGTTCATGAATTTGTTTGACTAGAATTACAGCTAGATTTATAGAGTACACGCCCAGGCCAGTTTACACAAATTGGTCACAATGTCGACTTGTAGCAGAGGTGACCCTCTTATGTCTGGTGACATCATTAATCACACATGAATTGAGTTATGCAGCAAACGAAAAGATACCTGCGAAATTCGCATAATTTCGCTTCCCCTAAATGGCATGCCTCGCAAATCGACAACTGCCACGAAAATCTAGAGCCCTTATTCTTGTAATTGTTCCAAATCATTGGAAGTGTTTTAACTTCTAACTAGCCCTCTGTTAATTAATTACTGGTGTGAACAGTGAAGGAAGTGACATAGGCGACAAAGAAATTTTGTTGGTTGAAGCAGTCTTTATGGGATCAAACTACTTCGTAAACGCTCTTTTATTAACTGAACCCTCGTTTGACAAACAAACACAGACTTCCACATTTAAACCATAGGAGAAACTGCTTGCGATTCTAAGACATTCACCACTGTCGTTCGAGCACATTTACATTTAAAGAATTTATCACAAGAATTGAGAAGATATTTTCTTTTTTGTATCTACACGCTGTCTTTTTGAACGGAGAAAATGTTTCGCATAGAGTTTTAGTACCAATCTTGTTATTTTTAAATGCAGTAATTTAGACCTCGGCGCCCATTTTGTTTTGTGACTCCAAGTTAAAAAATAAGAGGTTATACCTCAGATTTTGGTGAAACCATTGCAGTATTCGTATCAGTCGCTGGAAGGAAGAGTGTTCAATTGCACTGGCAGACCAGATATCGACTCTAGAGCTGTTGCTTGCAGTCAGTACCCATCGAAAACTGTTGAGGGGCGTCTCAAGAGCTGGCTCCTTGAAATTGAAACGCCCGTTTGTTGGTGGCTATAGTGACGGTGTCCGGAAGATTTACGGGCACCTTTTCGCTTGTTCCAAACTTATCGTTCTGGAATAAACTCCATACGGAGTTTCGCGAAAAGGTTTCAAACAACACGCGCGAACCATCTGTGTTGCTTGCTTAACGCTTCACTCTCAAGGAAAAGGGTATATTCTTGCACCCTTTGTCCCATATACGACACCCCAAATGTTCAGTTCGACGTACAGGTCGCTGACGTCGAAACGTCGTTCCCAACTTTCACAGATGGCTTGATAGCCGAGTTGTACAACTTAATGAAATAGCTAATGTACGTGTTATTGACTACAAAAAAAGTAATCGGGCTTTTCTTGGTATTACTGCAAAACTTCAGTGTTTCTTTTCTGTAGTCTTTGATACGTACTTTAGCTGTTTAATGAGTTATATCTTACCGTTCTCAAGCACCTCATAAAAGTTGAGGCCGTCTGTTCGACGTCAGCGCGCTGTATGTCGAAATTAAGTTTTGGGGTATCGTATATGGGACAAGGGGTGTAAAATATACCTCTTTTTTCTGAGAGTGTTGCTTAACTTCCTGCCCACAATTTTCCCTAAAACACGCTAAGGGGGCCCCAGTACAAAAGAAAGCTCCATAACTGTCCTTCCATCGAACTCCAGTTAAAAAAAAAAAATCCCAACAAGGGGCATGGAAGGCCGTGCTAAATTTTGTTGTTCTGGCACGCTCTTGTACAACTAGCTCACAAACGCCAGCTGGTCTAGAGACGGGAACTTTATGGAATCCTTGTTTCCTTGTTGAAGAAAAGAAAACGAGAAGGCCATTGCGCCAGAGGCCCTTCGGAGTGTTTCTTCTGCTTTCTGTCTGAGCTTTCTTAAATAAAAAAAAAAACTTCAAAAAAATACTAACATTTTTAAATTTCCAGGGGCCAGCATGGGGCCCCCTGACAGCCTGGGGCCCAGGGCTGCAGCCCCCTTAGCCCGTATCTTAATGCGGCCCTGCTGACAACCCCCAACATTTTTGTCTTATTTTCTACCAGGCGATTCTTTATGGTGTCGGAAGACTACCCAATCAATATTTTACTAAAATATTTTACTAAAGCGTCCCGTATATTTTTGATAAAGTAAAAACCGTTCAGTCGGCTCGGGAAGGTGCTGATTATTAAGTTGGCAGCGAGCCTGGAGACTCGTCGGTTGCTCAATCAGGTGTGAACCCTCTTGGTCGCCATTCGTTTGTCGCTAGTCGCTCCAGCGACTGTCCCAAGTCGCAAGTGTGAACGGGCCCTAATTCCGGTAGTGTGGACAGAGGCGGGATTGAGCCCAGAATCCCTTGGGTTCTGCAGCAGCGCGAGCTTTCGCTATACGTGCTCAGAGCTGCGATGCGTGAACACACCGATCTTCTTTTCTTATGCACAGCAGTACCAAGAAGGATCTGACCAGATCTGACGTGGATCTGACACAAGGGTAAACATCCTACCAACAAAAACACTTCAGTCCGAAACCGAAACCGGGAGTTGTCAAAAATTGTCATATTTGAAGATAATGTGTGAATATTTTGAGCTTAGTTACCTGTAGCACTGTCAGTTGACTTTAATCAGCGGGCCTGAGGGAGGATATTCAAACCATATCAACCTCCTTGGTGGACTGCCAGTCAACGTTACCTGCGGCAGAAACACTGCCCACGTCTGGCCACACTATAACAATATGGCGTCGCTCACGGAAAACGCGTAAAACAAGCATGGCTTTCAGCGTGAGGTCGGGCCGAGCTTTCTCGCTTAGAAGATCGGCGAACGAGACGTACGTAAAATACAAAAACAAATGCGATGAGCTGCAGAAGCACCTTCAGGTCCCCCTGGTTCGACGAAAACGAGGCGCCATTTGCTCCGACCCTCGACGAGATGAAACAGGCAGAGTCCATCTTCGTGAGCGACAGGAACTACACCATCTCCTTCATCAAATCGGCTGTTCGCCCGGACCAGTATCCAAATCACGATCTCCTGAGGTGAGGCACACTGCGGGACACACTTGGCGCAAACACGACATCGTCGCTTCTGCTCTTATTTTTATTTTTTTCGTAATTTATCTTTATAGGAGCACCACAGCGAATCTTTCCCTGGTTCGGGCGTCACCACTCTTAGCAGCGCAGAGTATGATGTGTAATAGTCGGATGCCACACTAAAGACGCAGTCAAAAAGAAAGAAGAGAAAGGCTGCAGGCTCCAAATTTCTTTTAACTCCCAAGAGAATGAACACAAGAGTGCGAAAAGACTCGGCCGCTCTCCTTGAGAACGGATCGTACGCATAGACAAAAAATATGTCAACACGGACCTCGACAAGTATTGATCAAGACACGGGATTGTTGCAAAGCGGAGGCCCATGTGCCCGTGAACGGAAATTTCTTTCGATGCCAATTTGACGCCGCTCCTGCGGGAAGAAGCTCGCATTCCGGTGAGATCTCACCCGCTGATGCAGCGTGTCAAACAAAGCAAACTGTGCCGCCACTTGCCCGAGGCAAAGTGCCTTGAACATACTCGATGCTTGTCTAGATTTTTCGCGTAGATGCGTTCTCACTGGGAGCGCGGCAGTAGCCTACTCTTTTCGCAGCTGTGTTCCTACCCTCGGGAGTCGGGGAAAAGAACCGGGAGTCTGGAACCTTCCTCTCCTCTTTTTTGTTTGCTTTAGACATGCACTGCAAAGAGCTGTGTCACCTGAATCCAGAAATACATTCTGCGTAGAGTGAGCGGTTCGTGCGGCCGCAGCCGTATGCTGTCACGAACGCAAAGATGGTGATCTATTCAGAATTATCGTTCCTGGGCCGCACATGAATACATCTATAGCAGTCCCAACGCGGCCATGTGACGTCAGAGCCATGCACCGGCCAGTGGAAACTGGTTTACTGATCTTCGGTGTAGTGTTGACGTGTTCACAAACATACCTAAAGAATGTCTTAGGGCGCATAAAGACGTGCCTGTTTTGGTAGGGGTAAGAATTCTATTGAGGAGCCTTTGTGCAGTCATTACTGCCCAAGGCATTTTGAAGACCCCAAGCGTGCAGTCTTATTGCACTGTCTTTGTCATTCTGTTTTCTGTCGCACCAACCGATTTACAATAGCCACCTGAGAGGAAAAGCATTAGCGCATCCTCGTCCAAGCTGGAGCAGGCTAACGCCTGCATGTTCCGTCTGTCATGTGGAAAGAAAAGTAATGAAAGCAGACAGTCAGGAATGCGGCTTGGCACAGCTTCTGATGAGAAACTGTGAACAAAACAGCTGTGCTCCAAGATTGTGCGAAGATTTTATTAATAAAAGAAGCTGCAGGTACTCTAACAAACTGTGTTTAAATAGCCCAACGTTTTAATTCTTTATTTGCCCCTCTCCACTACTGTTCCTTATTTGCAAACGAAAAAACCTCAAAGAAATTAATTGAGATATTGATTTGGTCACTTTCTTTTTCTTGCTTCACGTAATCTCCGCAGCACTTGTGCCACTGAAAATAGAAAGCTAACTTTTTGTCAGAGTGTTGCTTTAAGTTGATTTCCGTGACTTCACACTTCGCAGAAGTTGTTGGCCCTCATTTCATTAACCCCTTAACCGTTTTATAGTTTTTTTTGGGGAATTTTCTGTCCCTCAACTGCTCAAAGTGTTGTCTTCAAAATTGCATTTGTTTTGCCTTCAAAATAAAATTTCTAGCCACAATCAGAAATGAGAAGTAACATTTAAAAAGATTCAGTGCTACCATCTGCTGGCACAGCCGTAAACCAAGCAATTGAACCCTTATCGAGCCTGGTCCGTTCAAAACTGGTAGAGGTGCTTGAACTGGGAAAGCAGATGAGCTATACTCATCCCGAAAGGTTTGGGGACGGCTCCATGTTGACGAGCTAAGCTTGTCCAGAACAATATAAGCGGTTAACCCTTTATTGTTTTTGTAAAACCTCAGGTCGCTGTCTTGGGAGCGAGCAACGTGGAAAGTCATCACTGCTTCAGGCGGTGTTTCACAAGGTGCCAGATGCTATGTGTCAAGGTCTCCAAGAAACCGGTGTGTACTTCTTTCGTTGTCGAGAGTTCTTATTTTCTAGAAATAAATTCAAAATAAATACACTTCAAATCAGTCGATCACTCAATTAATCACTGTTGAGAGAAGGGCCGATTCCATTAGAAGGTTTGGGTTTATAGCATGTCAGCACCAAAACCTCGATACGGTACTCCAGAAATTAAAAAATTCGCACTAAGCGAATTGTGAAAGGTGTAAAATTGCAGATAATGGCAAGATAGACTAGCTGATTATATTGGCTATGTCTTCTCTTGTGATACATCTCTTTATGAGACATCTTAGGACTATGTGCTTATTACATATATTTTGAAATGTCATTTGTGTTATAAGGTCGTCTTGGCTGTTTGTATTTGTGTTTTTCTAGACTGGCTTTCTTACGAGTTGGCAATTCGAGAGGCAACGCTGGGGAATAAGGATATGCTTCTATAGCAACCTAATATCAGATGCAAGACTGGATTTCAAAATTTGGCAACATCTTAATGAACTTAGCCTAGGATGCGTTCATGTGCGTGTATACCTTATATATTGTCATACTGTATCGGATCATGAGCTTTGAGGCTCGGATGCCACGCTGCACTATTGACATTAAAAGTTTGGAGGGCCATATATTCTATCAAAGAACCTCAGCATTATTTGGTGCTCACATCGCATACATATTTTTTGGCCAACACTAAGACTTTTCCTATTTATTGTGCTGGCATGTAATGCTGTTAAGCACCTCCTGTTGTGTTCGGTGCTAAATTTTTTGTGCCCGGGATCCAGCGGAACAAAACTCGAGCTGTCAGGCGTGACTTCTGCAACCTGCCCTGTCAGTTCCCACCTAAGGAGGCTGAAGGAGATTGCGTCCAAGCCCAGTACTTGGAGGCGGCCGGCTTCTCCATGAAACATCTCAACTTTTGCTTTGTTAGGAAACACTGTTCTACAGAAGAATTGTGCGTCGGCTGTGACTTTGACCTAAGCCAGCATAATTATTGTGACAGCTACATCGGCCGGCGCTAAGTGCGCCCGGCTCATGACCTGCCAGTCGAGGCGCCCAGTACGTACATGGTGTAGTAGTCTTTTTCTTTGCTACGTGCGAGGCGGTGGACTCTTGCTATGCTCACTCGGCCTGTGCCAGTGGTGTCAAGTTTCACGAGACTCTGGCCCATTTGCGTCCCGCCCGAACCTCGTTACGATCATGCCATCGCACCCTTGACCTCGGCCGAGGGTCCAGCTATGCGATGCTCTATCTCAATCATCATTTCATTAGCGCGACGCTTTGTACCTTGTTTGTTTCGCGCTGCCGATGTGACTGAAGTCTCTTAGTTCACCCGTTCACCCTTGGCTAGTTCTTATAAAAAACCCGACTCTTTTGTTAGAGGGTAGCCGAGGAGGGCAGGTTCTCCCGACGAGCACCTCCCTGCTTAGCTGTAAATAAACGTCGCTTGAGCTGTTTAATGAAGACGGACTCCACAACACTGCGGATGCCCAAAAGGTCCCAGTGAACCCCGAGGTTGCGACACTTCCTAAATCGCAACTTCGTCAGTACTTCATGGAACAGTAGCTTGCAGTTGCTATCGTTAACAGTAAACTCGTGAAATTGTTCAATGTTTCCTCAGCATTACTTTTCGTTTCAGGGTCACACAAAAACGCTAAATTTTTACGGTGTTGGGAAGAAGTTTGGTCTCGTCGACATGCCAGGATACGGTTTCCGGCAGCCCAAAGATTTCTCCGCGTTCGCCAGCAAGTTCCTCACAAGTCGGACAAAGTGAGCAAAACTTTGTGTTTTACCCAGCCTGTGATTGTAAACTTCCATGGAAACAATGATTATCACATCACAGCATGTTACTGCATTCAGAAAAAAAGAAAAACTTTTTGAGTAAATTGCTATGGTTTTGGTTTTCTATTGGCTGCATCTTAGGGCCAAGAGCCAATAGGAAATGGAAGTCTGAAAAGCAAATTGTAATTGTATGCTTTTAAAACTTACTAAAGAATTATACATAGGACAGAACTCGAAAAGCACATCTTCTGACGTACACAAAATTTCGATTTCTGCAGTCAACAAACTTCCAAGTTTGGGGTTGGCTATGAACTTGGGAGTCTGCTGCCTGCAGAAATTAAGCTAATGTGTGTTAAAAGTGGAAAGGTATGCTATTCGTGTTCTGTCCCATCTGTAATTTTTTCAGTAAGCTACTAGACATTCTGATGGTTGCATCTTTCTGACAAAAGCACCAAAACCACTGCAGTGCATTAATATTTTCTTCTTTCTCTTTAACACATTTAGATGTTGCATGCACTTTGAATCTTTCTTGAAGTGGCTTATTTACATTAAATATGGAGCATCACCTGCATTGCAATAATTGAAATATAGGCAAAACACATATCAGGCACTCACCCCAGCTAACATCTGAACCTACCAAACCAGTCTAGGTGCTTCTCTGTGTCAGCCTCTTCTCCAAGAAGCCAGTGCAAAGTGGCGAAGCTTTACGCGCATGCATCGGTGCGAAGTGGTAAAGCTTGACACAAAAGCACCGGACTTGATTGAGGACGGTGCGGCTGCTTAAAAAATAAAGGGTCCTGCCAGACTCTTGCACTGCTTCTATACCGTTCCATCGGAATAAACAAGGGGCCCCTCTTCGGCATTATGACAAATTTGGGGATTTGAGGTCTGAAAAAGAAGTACCATGCCCCTAGTTTATGTATATTAATGACATCACATCCATTAATGATCAGCTGTTACTTAACAAATCTTTCGTGCACTTTCTCAATTGGATTAGGGAATGGCAAATGAGTTTAAACTTTGGTAAGAATGTATTTATGAAATTTACAAATAAAAAATCGCCCCTTGTTTTTTGGTTATGGTATTGATAATGTACTTTTAAACAAAGCTAGTGAGTTTAAATACTGAGGTGTTTTCTTACTGCCGAATCTTGGACGGGATAGACATGTCGACTTTATCTGTTCCCAAGCACTTAGAAGTTGGGATATGTCAAGCAGACCCTCAAAAGCTCCATCAGGGAAGTCAGACTAACTGCTTACAGAACCCTTGTTAGGCCCATTCTTTAGTATGGATCTTTATGTATGGGACTCCTATTTTTAAAAAAGGATGTCAATCTACTTGAATCTATCCTGGCTAAGGCTGTAAGACTTATTTTTAATAGGTATGGCCGCAATTTCTCTTCTTCATCCGCTTTTTTTTCTACTACTGTGTGCACCAAATGATCTCATTCATTAAATGTTGTTCCATTTCAGTGTGATATAAATTGTTTTAAAAATTCGTTTTTCCCAAAAACTATTGATGGCTGGAATAAAATTGATGGACAGATACATATTCTTTCTAGTGTTGAGTTTATTAGCACAATTATCAGTCTTTCTTTCCCTTAATGCATGTTGTTTTCAGTGAATCATATACAAGGTCATCTTGTTTTTCTGTCTTGTTTTGTTCATGTATCTGTATTTTTCACTCCTGCAATGACCTTAGTGAGGTCGCAGTATGTATATAATAAGTAAATAAATGAATATGACAAAACAATTGAAAATTCTTTTTGATTGAAGTATGTTCCTTTAAACAGTTGCTTTTTTCCTTCAAACTGTTGCAGCCTAAAGAGAACATTCCTGGTTCTGGATGGGCACGTCGGATTCCGGAACTTTGACCAGGACGCCGTTGAAATGTTTGAACAGCTCAAAGTGCCTTACGGGGTAAGCTGGCCTCCCAGTGATGCTAACAAAACTCAAACCTGCCAGGCAGAAGTGAGATTTGTTTGCCAGGATTACGTTTTCAGCATGCTGTGGGTGACTTTCAGACCTCATGGCACTGCAATGTTCAGAGTCTGTTCCGTCACATTCGACGCTGGCAGAGGGGATGAATGGAACGGTGACTGCTAGCTCTCGTGAACTAACATTTAGGCAAACTTGGTGCAAGTTAATTTGTGAACATTGAAGTTTTGCAAAAGAGCATTTGTTATACTATCAACCGTTTCGTTTAATAGAGACTAGTCACCGACTAATTTTTCTGACTTTGCAGGGACCAAAAGAACATCAGAATAATAAAGCAGTCTGAAAAATCAGATTATAAAACTTGTCTTTATTACATCTAAGTGGGCTTAAAAGCCGACAATAGTGCCTTGCTTCAGGTTACACCTCCACTTGCGTTCGGCCACTTTCTATTAGCTTGAGAATTGCTGCCTTCTTTTCTAGCGTCATGTTCGAGTACTCTCCGTGCTTCTTAGCGACACATCGCGGTGGCGGAAGAACAGATGGGGCCATTATGTCCAAGCCAGCGTAGTCCGAAAACGCGATTCCCGAGATGAGATGAGAGGCGCAAGTCCACGGCTACAGAATGGCGAATGAACAAAGCAAAATGGTAACAATGATGATGATAATGACGTGCAGCTACAGAAAAAATAAAAGCTGCAAGCGTCACCTAGTGGTAGGAATTAGCAGTACTCAAGTAGCACTGCCAAACTAAGCCAATCCATGTGCAGCCAACACAGAATCTAAAATGGCAGCTTCTCGGTGATGTTTTCCGCTGATCGCCCACAACGATTTTTTAAGAAAAATCAAACTTTCGGACTTAAGCTGTCCGAAACATCAGTTGTGAATATGCACCATTTCAATCGGGTAGGTCAAGGTTCCTCGTTTAGGTCCGAAATATCAATTGGCAACTGTACTTGGAAATAACCTCCCTTTCCACAAGGGATGCTGAACCGAAATTTCGATTTCGCAAATAAAGGCCGCAGAAGCGTTGAACGGACGCTACAAACTCCAACACATCGCTCGTACGTCGATACATATCTCGAACGGACGGCCGCATTTTCGGAAAAGAAGGGCGCAATCGGGCGAGGAATGTGGCGTCACGATTCTCTTCGAACAGTTGAGAATGAGGGGAAGTGGCCTCCCTTCTCTCTTCCTCACTTCGGTTCACCTGCTCGAGGGGACGAATCGATGAGAAGAGGGAATGAGGATCGTGACGTCACATGTCCCGTCGGCGTCGTCAACCATGCTCAATCACACACTTTTTCAGAAATACGGCCATCCATTAGAGATATCGCTGTATGAGTGATGTTTTGGGGTTTCGCAGCGTCTTGCCTTTCGCTCCAGGCTTGTTTTGTGAGCTCCAAATTTCGGTTCAGCGTCCCTTTAAGCCAATACCACGAAACCAAAACGTGTTGTGTCACTATGCAGGACATTCAATCGTTTTGGTGCGTCATCGAACAATCATTGTGTCTGCAATGCACAACTGGCACTGTTAACTTGCATGGAGTTATTGTCGTTGCTTTGCAAAAGAAGGTACCTGCAATAGAAGCATTAGGTTGTACCTGGCAACTTACTGGGCATCATCGTTTGCAGTTGCACAGTTTTGGCAGATTGCATACATTACACGTTGACATCATCCTCCGGCATGCTCACTGGCAGATCAATTACCCCTGACTGCTAAAAGCCTTTTCACTTTCTCTTATTGCTCCGAAAATGTTAGTCACACAGTGTAAAGTCAGCGATTGGCCCAAACCCAGTGCCAAGCATCGTTGGACACATTGATTGAACACGAATCCCAGCCGAACACTGACGTAATGCTCCTGCCCAATCTGTGCCCATACACACTCGTAGCATTTTCCCAATGGTATCTTACACAAAAATATACGCTGTCCTTGTCAGTGAGCATTGGTAATCCTGACAACCTTCTCACATATTTCTTCTTTCTTTTCTTTCCAGCTGGTGCTGACGAAGATCGACAAGGCGAGTGACGCGGTAATTCTGAAGAACCTGATGTTTGTTCAGCAACTGCGAGACAAGTTTATGTCCCATCTATGTTTCCCTCAGCCGTTCCTTGTCAGGTAAATGAGACTTCTCCTTTGAGCTCATTTGCACTCATGAAAACCGTTTGTCACCTATGGTACCACATTCAGTGTCATGATAGAGGCAGAGTTATGTCATGTTCTGTTTTTGGTAAACCAATCTTGGCCTTTTTGCCCACAGTGCTGTGACTTTTGTGCCACATTAACCATTTTATACAAAATGAGATTCCTTTGCCTTTGATAAAATATTTTTACTAATGTGGCATAGTGCTCTTTGAGCAGTCCTACGAGATGTATTAGGTGTAAATAGGGCAGTACCTTGCTCCACCAAGCCACACTTAGGGTAACTTCAGCCGCAATAAAATTAATAATATCTATCAATATTCTTTTAAATTTGGAACATGTATTTATTTTACATTACCTCCAGGCATCGTCTTCCAGCTATGTATTTGCATACAGGTGTGACCATCGGTTTTGCTTGCTTCATTAATGACTTTGCGTATTTGCTGCGTATTTGTTGATAAAAACAAACAAAGTCAAGCCGAAGCCAGAGAGCCACAGCTGGGACCATGACTTCGAATTTTGTGGGTGTTGCTGGGAGTCGCCTACACGACTGCGAGCTCAAACTAAATCAATTCTTTTGTGGCATTTCAGTCGTCATAGAAATAATATTTCATGAGTTCTACTACCTAATTACTTTTAATTATGTGTGTGTGCCTTAGGTGGCCTAGAACTTGATTTCTGCTTCTGAATCGTCACGGCATGCAACCATGGAAAAGAGTGAGAGTAGCCGCGAACACCCGATTTTTGACCAATGCTTTTCATGCAAAAGAAAGCCAGATTTCGGGCTGTAGTTATTTCTTCTGGGTAGTTGGGTGCTCATAGATTGTATGTCAGGAAAAATCTAGCCAGACATACATACTTTGTCGGTGCTGCTTGTGGTGCCTGTAGTCAATATAAAGTGGGACATTGTGTATTTTTATTTACACCTTTTTTTCTCTCTCTCTTTTTTTTTCAGTTCCATCACAATGGAGGGAATTGGTTACTTCCAAGCGTTTCTGGCGTACATTGCTGGTCAGTTGCAAGTAAAGGGCGCTTGAGTTTGAATTTGGTGTATTTCATTGTTGGTATGAGCATGGACCACTGTGGAGTTAGCATTGGGTGTCAGTCATCAGGAAATAGTTCTTAATAAATTCTCTTACTAACAGTTTTTTTTTATGGAAAGAACACTAGAGCACATGATAACTTCTTCAGTTGTGCTCATTCAACACAGGCGTAAAATATAAAGTTTGTTTCCTATGGATGCTGTCTTTTGAAGCCCTTGGCGCCTGCTGCTCCTACGTCTCCTCTTAGCATTTGTGCCGAGATGCAGGTATATTTGGGCATCTCACCCTCTAGCACAATGACATGCAAAGTATTACATTTCTAAAGAGAAACATACAGATGCAAATATTCTGTATTGGATGTGTTTCATGTTACAATCAAGCATGGATCACTGAATATGGCAAAATTATGAGTCATTTTGCCGGACGACTGCGCATGGCATGAGACGAGTCTTACATGCAGAGGTTGACCTCTTGGAAGTGGAAGGCCAAGTATGAAAGATGTTTGGAAAGAATTATTTGATTGTGGGTTCAGTAATTTAATTCTATGTTGCTACCAGATGCTCCTTAAGAAACACCGTTTATATATATCAATTTTTTTAGATGCGGAGCATCTCTTGCTCGGGCCTATGTCCCGCGGCCTTGGCGTCGTAGTCCGCACTCGCACTACGCACGCGCAACTCTCCTCCTTCCCTCTCTCCAACAGCTGCGCGTTACTCTCTCCGCTCGCTCTCTCTACCAGCTGCGTGCACTGCGCGTGCGTTCGCTTCTCCTCACACCGCGCGCGCACGCGCAACTCTCCTCCTCTAGTCTCCTCTCCTTCAAGTGTGAAAAAAAATAAACGGCGAGCGTTCCAAGTTTTTCTGCCGCGAGCCGCGACGAAGGCTAGCGTAGGGGGTTACGCTAGGACAGTCGGTGGCGCCATCTCTCGACGTCAGCACGCAACTGACTCTTTCCTCGGAAACAACACGATGCTCCGCATCACCCCATGGTTCCCCTCGGGAAGATGGTGTAATTTTTTTTATTATAAAGCCTCTTTCTTGAGTTACTAAGATCACTTCTATCTATTTTGTTATTAGCTCGATATCAGGTGTAATATGAAACAGCATAATCCTTAAGAGTTAAACTAGCATTATGAATGTTTAGCACAGTGCTTCCTTTATTTTTTTCTTTGTATTTAGGTGAGGAGGAAATATCGGGTGCAATGTATGCGATGTCTTGAACCTGTCCAGGTTCTAGTTTGACCAACTTATACTTTTTCAAACTTTCAATGTGATGTTCGACAAAGGTTCGACTGAAGTTCAACTTTTGTGCGCTTATGTGAAAATGAAGAAAACAAACAAAAAAACAGTTGACTCCACCTGGTGGAGGAAGGTGCAATATTTGTTGGGTGTTTTGACATCACTGGTTCACATTACTAACGAAAGCATTAAAAGCGCATATTTTCTTTTTCATATGCTGTAAACATTGGTAACCATTTTATGAAATATAAAATGAACTACATTCTAAACTACTACTTTATTTGTTTCCCAAAATTCGAAATATTCATGTAGAAGCCGGGCAACACTGTCCATAAGTCTGACTTCTTCTAACTTAGTGAAAGTTCAAAGGTTCGGCAAACCAGTCAAACCTTGAGGTTCAACGTCAAAAATCGAGGTTCGACAAAAGTTGGGGACACCCCTAGAGCAATGTCCAACGTTGCCCCGTCTAATATTGTAAGACGATGGCACTGATGCTCGTCCTTTATGAATGGAGAACACTCAAACCTAGGTTTGTAAGTCATTTGCACCACTAGACTAATCGAGGTTCCATGTCTTTGGCATACACCGATAAACCCGGAGAAGTAGCCCTCGAGCCAGTTTTATGAAGATTGGGAAAAACCGAAAAATCTCGAATCGGAGCTGTCTTGAATAAGAAATAACCAAGTTTCACAGCAAAAAACCTTCTTACCCACACCAAACCAGATTGCAGACGGTGGCCCCAGAAGCCGAGAAGTCTTTGCAATTTCCGCTCCCCTTGCGGGAGCCATCCTTGCGATTCCGTTCGGGCACTAGCTACTGTTGTGGATAATGGGACACGCTCCTCCGACAAAGCCCTTCACAACAGAGCGAACATCGAAGGAGCGAGTTCTCTCTCGCCTCCTCCTTTCCAGCGTTCGCTGTCCTAGTTTGTAAAGAGAGCAAGGCTTTGCGGGGGAGCTTGTTCGTTTTTTCTTAGAGGTGTTAGGATGGAACCTTTACTATCCCGTTTCAATCCTAGAACCTCTCTGCACGTTCCCCCGGTCCGTCGTCGTCGTCTTTCCCCTCCCGTATTCGTCCCCTCGCGGCCATCTACGGGGCACGTGCGCCTGGCATAGTCCTTTGCCAGACACTCCTCACAGGTCTTCCCCTCTTGAGACGTGAACCAGGCGGGAGTAGATCTGGGACTGGCTCGTGGTACGGTGTCAGCTGGTCCGCGTGAGCCACGTGCCGGTTTCGCCCAGTAACTGGGTCCTTAAGCACAAAGTCGTTAGCACCCAGGCACTGAACCACACGGAAGGGCCCCGTGCGCCGTGGAGCAAGCTTCGCAGTAATGCCTTTGGCCGCATCGCTCAATGTGTGGGCATCAAGAAGGACAAGGTCCCCTTGACGTATTGTTGCAGGCTTCCGGTGCCGGTCGTAATAAGTCTTCTGGGCCTGCCTTGCTTTCTCTTGGTGATCTCGAGCAAAATCGAGTGCGTCGTGCAGGCGCCGAGTGACTTCCGCCGCAAAAGCATGACATGCTGAAGCTGGTGGCTCGCTGTCATCCTTGAGGCCCGCCACTTCCCACGGGGTGCGAAGCTCTCGGCCGTAGCAAAGGAAGGCTGGGGTAAATCCGGTGACGACGCTCTCTGCCGTGCGCATCGCGAAAGCGATTTCAGGAATGTGCTGGTCCCAGTCTCTGTGGGTAGAACAATATGCTCTAAGGCTCTCCTTCACCGTGCCATTGTGCCTCTCTACCATTTGTCCTGATGGCCTGTATGGCACAGTGTGGCGGTCGGCGATCCCCCAGTGGCTTAGGAGACCTCGCCACAGTTTACTGACGAATGGCTTGCCGTTGTCACTGGAGATGGAAACAGGTGTGCCATGTCGGCAGAAAACTTGCACCATGCACTCTATAATGTTTTTGCTGGTTGCTGTTCGTAAAGGAAAAAGTTCGATAAACTTTGTGAATTTGTCGATTATCACCAAAAGGTGTTTGTTGCGTCTAGGTGTGGAGGGCAGAGGTCCTACAATATCCACACTTAGCTCCTCCATCGGTGCAGTGGCCCACTGGCTGCTCATAAGTCCTTGAGGCTTCTGGCGGCGGGCTTTAGTGCGTTGGCACACTTGACAGCAACGAACGTGCCTGGCAACGTCAGCTCTCATTCCCAACCAGACAAAGCGGGACGAGACGCGTTTTAGAGTTTTGAAAAAACCTGCGTGAGCGCTTGTGGGATGGTCATGTGACATCTTGAGTGCCAGTTGGCGAAGGTGGGTAGGGAGCCAGGGCACCTTTCTTTCCCCGCGTAGTTGAACGAGCAGGCCGTTGGCTTCTACTTCGGTTGTTTCCGCCAAGTCCGCCAGTAGGCGCCGGTCAGGGTCATCATCAGGAAGCTTCATGCCTTCTTTAACACTCCGGAGCCTCGACAGAAAAGTGTCCTGCTTTTGCTCGCAAATTAATCTTGCTCTGTCGCTCAAGGAGGTGACATCGTCGATCAGGGACACTGCTGCAGCTGCCTCAAAGGTGATCTGAGGCTCCGACTCTGGTGCACAGATGGGAAACAGCGTCTCAGGCAGGCTCTGATCCGGTATGTCTACCTGCTGGAGAGGTGCCCTACTGAGGGCATCTGCTGGGATATTCGCGACGGTGGGCTTCGAACCGACCACCTACCGTAGCCGTGGCCTAGTGGCACGGAGCGTCCACCTCGGCTACGGGAGGTGGTCGGTTCGAAGCCCACCGTCGGACACCCACCGGCTAAATGGGTACAAACGTCCCCCGACCCCGGCGCTCGGGTTTCCATCCAGGGGATGACGTTTGGGAGAGGTTCCGCAAACCCCGCTAAGCCTAGCTGCAAACACTTAACCGCAACCGTTCGTCGGTTGCGGCGGTATGCCGCCTTCGGGTGGCGTTGTTGCACTCGTGCAGACTCTCGTCCTTGGGAAACCAGGTGAAAAGTTGAACGTAAAGGCCCTCGAAGCCGAGACACTCCTACAAAGGGATACTGAACCGAAATTTGGATTCCGCAAAATAAGGCCGCATGAAGCGTTGAACGGGACGCTACAAACTCCAAAACATCATTCATACGTCCGATATCTCAAACGGATGGCCATACTTTTTAAAAAGAAGGGCGCAGTCAGCGAGGGCCATGACGTCATGGTCCTCCTGGAATAGTTGAAAATGAAAGGAAGTGGCCTCGCTCTCTCCTCCTCACTCGGTTCACCAGCTCGACGGGACGAAGCGAGGAGAGGAAATGAGAATCGTGAATGTGACTTGTCTTGTCAGCCTCGTCGGGCATGTTCATTCGCGCACTTATTTTCCGAAAAATATGGCGATCCATTAGAGATATCGCTGTACGAGTGCTTTTGGGTTTTGCAGCATCCCGCTTATCAGTCCAGCCTTGCTATGTGAGCTCGTAAATTTCGGTTCAGTATCTCTTTAACCTGCAACAAAGTCGTATTTTGTACCCAGCCCGTGACGTGAAAGGAGGGGGCGATGCTTTCAAACACTCGTGGAGTGCCCTTGAATGCGTTGTGAGGCTACATGGTGGAGAGGAGACTTTCGCTGCCTGTTTTTGTTTCACTAAGGCAGGTAGCAGAAGCCGCAAATGCCCCCAGTGACGTTGCATGCTTCCCAAGTACTCCGCGACTTCTGGGAATCGAAATCCAGTTTTGTTTTGACCGCGCTTCGTATGCAACTTTATTTTGTATTGACCCGGTACACCACCTGCACCGAACGGTCCACAAGGCTGGGCTTAATGCGAATAGCATTCTTTGGCTACTTCACACACTTTTCGTCTATGTATCTATCTATCTATCTATCTATCTATCTGGCTATCTAACCTCTTACGCCGCGGGTCGATAAATAAATAAAATCCAGCAGAACCCATCCTTTGGGAATGATTATCTACGTTAATGCGAATAGCATCAAACGGTGCGGAGTTATGCGCGTTTGTCAGGTGGCCGGCACACTCTAGATACGCCAGCCCACTCTTGAGGCGATTCTAAATTTGTTGACACTCTCACAGCCCTGCGCACGATCTCCGCAGCCCAGCACGTGCGTTTGTGTCACTTAGGAAGGCGAGCAAAGCACGCGCCATACGCACAAACACTCAAAATGGTACCGACCAGACTTTCTGGCGTCTCAGCTAGTCTCAACCAACGGTACTCTAAACGGTTGTTTATATCTTTACCATAGGACGCGCTTTACAGCGCTGTCACAGCTACCGGCGGGTGCGCGCGTGTTCCATGCACGAGGGCTCATTCCGCTCTCGCTGAGGCTGAGGCAGAGGTCTCCCGAGCGCGGGAGAGGGTGAGCTAGAGGGAGAGGGTGAGCGCTGGAGAGGGTGAGCCAGCCCTCGTGCATGGAACGCGCGCGACCGTAGCTGTGACTGGCGCTGTAAAGCGCGTCCATGGTAAAGATATAAACAAATGTTTAGAGTGCGGTGAATGACTGCCTTCATAGCTCTGTGGTTAGCGCGTCTGCTCTGCTGATCAAAGGGTCAACGGTTCGAATCCCAGCCGGCGCCGGTCTTTTTTATTTATTTATCGACCCGCGGCGTAAGAGGTTAGATAGCCAGATAGATAGATAGATAGATAGATACATAGACGAAAAGTGCGTGAAGTATCCAAAGAATGCTATTCGCATTAAAAAAGACCGGCGCCGGCTGGGATTCGAACCGTTGACCCTTTGATCAGCAGGCAGACGCGCTAACCACAGAGCTATGAAGGCAGTCATTCAACGCACTTAAACGGCTGTTTATATCTTACTAGGACGCGTACAGCGCTGTTCATGAGCTGCGGTACGCAGCGTGCTGCACGAGGGCTCATTCCGCCTTCGTGAGCTGAGCACGGCAGCTAGCTCACCTTCCGCGCTCGGGAGAGGCGATGTAGCGGCGTGCTCAGCCTCACGAGAGCGGAATGAGCCCTCGTGCATGGAACGCGCGCGCACCGGTAGCTGTGACAGCGCTGTAAAGCGCGTCCTATGGTAAAGATATAAACAACCGTTTAGAGTGAACCGCTGGTTGAGACTAGCTGAGACGCCAGAAAGTCTGGTCGGTACCATTTTGAGTGTTTGTGCGTATGGCGCGTGCTTTGCTCGCCTTCCTAAGTGACACAAACGCACGTGCTGGGCTGCGGAGATCGTGCGCAGGGCTGTGAAAGTGTCAACAAATTTAGAATCGCCTCAAGAGTGGGCTGGCGTATTCAGAGTGTGCCGGCCACCTGACGAACGCGCATAACTCCGCACCGTTTGATGCTATTCGCATTAACGTAGATAATCATTCCCAAAGGATGGGTTCTGCTGATTTTTTTAATGCGAATAGCATTAACTGTTCCGAGCCGATGTCACCAGTTTGAAGCGCAAAAAGGGCACCTACCGTATTTACTCGCAGAATGAACGCACTTTTTTCCTAAAATCGAGGCAGAGTTGGAGGCAGCGTCATTACGCGAGGTAAAATTTCTTGCGTCCGTATTCGCTTCGCCATAATGAACGGACCTTTATCCCCGCAAAAATCGACGTAACTTGTATCTCTGCGCGCGACGTTCCGTAACTCCAAAGCCAAACTGCGATAAACACAAAAGGGAAAAAAAATGCCCCTCGCTATGTTGTTTTTTTCTTGCTTCTCGTTTTTTTTTTGTTTGCTTTTTCTCCGCCTATTCGCAAGTTGTTTTGTTTGCTCCACGCCGCCCATGCTGCTGCGTGACCTCGCTGCACCAGGATAGAAAAGTGGGGTTCATTTCGAGGGCTTCTCGCTTCTCTTTCCAAAGTGCAGAGGAGGAGAGCGTTCAGGGCAGGATGCCTTCGATTAGCAGCGCTGGCTTGGCCAGGGCTTCTGCTTTTCTTTATCTCGCGCGCAACGCGCGCCAAAAACCAAACGGCGCCAGCAAAAAAAAAAGTTTTTTTTTAGCGCTTTGGTTTTGTGATTTTTTTTTTCACGCCTTTTGCAAGCTGTTTTGTTTTGCTTGTTAGGGCGAGGGCTTCTCCGCTCTTCTTAACTCCTCGTTCACGGCGCGTCACAAAAATCCAACTGCGCTGTGCAAAAAAAAAAAAAAACAACCATTTTTTATGCTTTTTGTTTTTGCTTCCATTGATCTTTTTGTTTTTTTAAAGGGGTAGGGAAACGAAATTTCAGCGCTCATTTTCTAGCTTGAATGTGTTGCATGTTGCACCCTAACCTCAAAAACACCAGTCTTCCGTTGAAAGGCACAAGAAAACTAATTTTTAAAGCTAAATAAACGATCTTCCAATGTGCACCTGGTGGATGCATGCGGAGCCTATTTGGGAGGTAGTCTAGCAACGTTGTGGAATCTGCTACGTAGTCGTGACGTAGCAGATTCCTCTGGCGCAGCGCCGCTCTTTGGCATTTCAACATTTTCCTTCTTAGCTTTCCTCCTCAACTCACAAATCGCGCATTGAACCAAACAGTCCAAGAAGACGGAAAGGGTGGACTCTCCTCTTTCTCGGACCCTCGTTTGTGCAGCCGGATGCAGCCATTCTCCCCTAGAAGATTAGCCAGTCGCTCAAAACTCGGACAAAAGTTGCTTTCCCCACCCCGTTCAGCCCTAAGCTGACAGTGCTGTGGAAGCTACGTGCTTCTTGGGCCAGCCACACGCTCGTCACCCCACGGGCACTTCGAACGGCTCGGTTGTAACGCGCTGACGCTATTGACACCACCACAACGCTGACAACGCCACCAAGGGCAAAGCTCATAATCCCGCCAGCCTTGCTACGTCACGAATGCGGGGAAACTTTTCTTTCTGTTTTTGTTTGCGCCGGATATCCCATGACGCATCGCGCCCTCCGTTCGCTTCTCTTCGAGCGCTCGCTCGAGTGCACCGTTTGGAACGAAAAATATAGCCAATCGTTCAAAATACAAACGTGCGATTATGAATTACGGTTATTACACGTCATGCTTGACCCATTCTCGGAACGTAAATTTGAAAATTTCAATTTTTTGGTTCAGTGCCCCTTTAACGCCTTTCACAAGGCGTTTTGTTCGTTCACGCTGCACATGCATTCGCGAGCTCGCTGCACCAGGATAGAAAAGTGCGTTCATTTCGACGCGCGTGGAGAGAGGGGTCAAAATTTTGACGTCCGAGTTGGGGGTGCGTTTATTACGCGAGTGAAAAAAAAGTCGAAATTTTGAGACCCGACTTGGGGGTGCGTTTATTACGCGAGTACGTTCATTGTGCGAGTAAATACGGTGGATTTCCCCGATCCCAATAGAAGCAAAGTAAAGCTGATGGATTTCGCCTTCCGTTCCATTGGCTGGCGCGCTTCGACGGTGTTCCCATTGGCCGTGATTGCTCACCCCATGGCGCTGCGTGTCCATCAGCACGCTGTTAACACGGAGCGTTCAAGGCTCAGCGTGCCCAGCGACGAAAAGTATGCAACAGACGAAAAAGGGGGAGCGGACGAGCGGCTTGCATGCTTTTCGCATTCGCAACTCATAAGAAGTGCTAAGGTGTACCTCGAGCTTTTTTTTCCTTCGGGAACCAGACTTTATATCTTGTTTCCTTATGTCACTGGGACGAATATTCGAAAAAGCTTGCAAAGTCAGTTAACAGGCCATTTTCGGCACTCTGATTGGCGCGTCTTCATGGGTGTCGCATCGCCTTCTTCATGAGGGGGGAGGGACATGGGGGAGGACGGGCGAGGCTCACATAAGCAAACCTTGGTGATTCACGCGCTAGCATTTAGCCTGCTCCTAGATTTCATTATCCGACATGCGTTAAGCAAATCTAGGAGGATAGCACGTGAATCACAACCGTGTTAACTAAGCCCCGCTCCCCCTCTACTCCTCTCCTTTCATAAACCGGGCGATGAAAACGTGCCAATTAGAGTGCCAAAATCGGCCCGTGGACTGACTTCGCAAGCTTTCCCAAATATGCTGTCGGGACGTTTTAAGGTATTCGGGTAGTGCACGTGTTCCCTGTGATCAAAACATTTCTGGAATACCCAATAAAAAATTTTAGAACCAGATTTTTTATTAGAAGAACACCACAAGAACACTGCAAGAACACTTGACATGACTCTTATGTTGTACACACACTAAACGTCTCGAAGCGACGCCGCTGTCAAATAAAAAGTATATTTTCTTTATGTACATTTTCTCTGGCAGTCTTTTAAACCGCTTTGGCACGTGCTGTTGTGACGATTTGGCACGTGCTGTTGTGACATTCCCCCGCAATTGCGATCGAGGGGACCGATGCATTGGTGACAATAAACATATATATTACTGGAGTGTTTGGGCATTTCTGCATGTAGCACTTTTATTGTTAAAACAATGACACTGAAAATACGACTTCTGAAGGAAGAAAAACGACACCCGCGTCGGAGGTGTTTCGTATAAAGACGGTTCATGGCGGATTAAGAACCATCTTGTCGGATAATTAGCCCGAATGGCATCGGAGCAAAGCATTAAAAATAAAGGATTGCCCTTTGGAAGTGAAAAGCAGAGTATGAAGGAATCGCATGACTGCGGAACAAGTGCGTACCTTAATGTGATCCTTTCGACGCCTATTACTATTTGAATAACTTCTTTTATGGGCAGAAAGCCATCTTCAAAAAGAGTTAGAATACGCTGCGGTTGGGGAAACTTGGATTATCATTTCTCGATCTTTCAACAATAGCTTGGGCAGCCTCAAAAGGAGACAGTCTCTGCTTTACTACGTTTCTACTGTATCCCCATGAAAGCTGCTCCTGCCAAAGTCTGACTGTATAGTATGATTGTCCACAATCTTGTCGTGTTTTATGAAGTAATCTTAACTTGTCGTTAAACATACCCCTTCGCCATTTCGTTTAAATGGTAGTAGCATGCCAAAGCCAGTTCACAAAAACTTGCTAACAAAGTAGAAAAAAGCGAATGTGCTTACAGACTGCAAAGAAGCTAAACAAAACGATTTATGAAAAGTCTAAGTTATAATTTTCAAAATTACGTAAAAGTGACATTTGTTTATTAGGCATAAAGGTGAGATATGTATGAAACAATGTAATAGTAGCAGATAGCAAAAAAAAAGTGAAGGTGCATCACGGAATATGCTTTGAGGTCCGGTCAATGGGGCAGTGATGTCTCAAATACGTAGCATCGAGCTAGCTTCTGCTGCGCAGGTTTTCATACCTTCATTTAAGGGAAATCGTGCGCTGTATCTACTCTATGTACAGTGTGTCGCTTGGTGGAAGGGTGGGGCTCCAGTGCTCTTGAACGGGCGATCGGGAAATGCCGACGACAGTGCTGTTACGCCGCGGTCTCGCTCACTTTCTCTGGGGCGTGGTATGTCGTGGCTTTCCTCTCCTTGAACTTGCTGAAACTCGAGGAGAAAAAGAGACATTTTTACTCTTAGTTATGGTAATAAAAACAGTGGTACCTTTAAAAGCAGCACTTCTAAATCCTCAACTCTCCGATGTTGCGGTTGTTTCTTGTTGTAGCACTCCCCCTGCCTGTTTACAGTTCATTTGAGCACCCACATTTATAGCTAGAATACAAGAACATTTGCAAATCTAGAGCTGCTGAACTTTTTCAGAGTACCGCATTTTATAAAGAGCCACCTGAGCAGAAAACTGGAGCCAATCGAGCTCTCTAATTGGCTGCTGTTAACCATCACGAAACCAAAACAAAAACAAAAATGCTAAAAAGTATGCAAACTGTTTACACTGTAGCTCTGAACAGCTGGTGAATTACCACCGGTCTTTTCGATTTGATCACACACGTCGACCATTTTGCAGCTACCCGTTTTTTATGGTGCGACTCCATTCTGACGTAAAGATAAAAAGTTCCAGTAATTATAAAACATTAAAATTATAAAACATTATAAAACATAAAAAGTGCTGCTAAGCAAAAAAAAAAAGTTGGCAGAATTAGTTTTTGAAATATCCGAAGCTTTCAGTAAACACTGACAACATTCCTGACAAATAAGGGCAAGGGATTATTTTGTAGGAAAGCCCTGGGCCTGAATGTGCTTATTTATGAGTTTTCTGTGGAGAAGCCGGAGGCATTGGACTCGGAGGCAGCATCATTTTAGGAGAATGTTGCAGATCTGTGTCAATTATTTTTATCAAAAGAACACAATAATGTGAAATCTGATTGTGGAAGTCCTTTTTACAGTTGGATTATTCACTAGTACTAGACTCACTCTCCATTGGAGCCGGTGTAGTGGCTCTTCTTGTGCCAGTTCCTCTTGAAGAAACAGAAGAAGACGAGGCAAAAGATGATGCTGATGGGCAACAGAATGCCCAGCGTGATGCCCACAATCTTCCTCGCGTAGCTCGCGTTGCCTGGAAGGAGCAAGAATGCCTCAGCAACAACATTGAACATGCTTGACATTGAAAGATGAGGATCTTAGCCCTTGGCGACCACTATCGAGCCTCACTTCCGATGAGCGTGAATCAGTTAGAGGTTTAGGAAGCTCCAGTTCCAAGCTTGGACACCCTACACTAAAACCTCCTGCAACAGTAGAATGTAGCATTTGTGGTATAGGAAGATGTAACCGGTTAGAAAATCTCGAGAAGCGAGAGCATGCAGGCGAGTTGGTTAGGAAACGTAACCTAGGTAAACCCTGAGACACGGGCACATCAAAGAACTTGCAAGACGACACAAAATCTTAAACGCAGCTGGGTTTATTCCGCAAGAGAACAGCGTCATCTTGTCCGTTATTTTATTTCTCCATGTCTCGCGATTTAGATAATGAGGTAGAAAACCTTGCATATTGTGTTTTCAACATTACTGCCTGTACTCCGTTTCATCTAAAAATGCAATGTCATGACGCATTCTTCACACTTTATTGAATCAGATGGCGATAGCACACCCGATGCCGTTATCGAGCTTTCCGAGAAAACTTGAATTAGCCTCATTGGCTCGTAGCGTTGGTAGTGCTCGGACTTTAAAAAAACAAAGTACAAAAGCTTTGTTTTGCTGATTTTTTTTTTAATATTTTTTTGGGGGTAGTGTCTGAATGGAATGGTTTGTCTGGCACCTTTGTTCACTCCAAGTCTGTCGATTCATTCGCAAACTCCTTAGAACATTATCTCACATGACCTGTGCATTCTATTGGCTTACTACTATAATATTGTAACATTGGCCCACTGCGCATTCTTTGTGCTTTTTATTGTTTCTTTTAAATTTGCACATTCTGTAGTACATTGTATTATGGTTCATATATGTAGATTCATCTGTGTAGTCCAATTATGTTCATTCTATAATTTGTGTAAGCTGCACCACCAACTAATGTTTTATCATTCAGACCTTTGTAAACACCTTACTAGAGTTCCGAATGGAACTGGAAGTATTAGTACTCAATAAATAAATAATTGTGGGTGTGATGTAATATGGCGATTCTAGATGGGAGCCATTAAATCCACTCACTGATGCAAGTGACGTCGATACCCCAGGACCAGAGCCCGTACTCCTTGCACTGGCGGACCTCGTGCCCCACCAGGCGGTAGCCGTCGTTGCACGAGAAGCGGACGGTGCGCCCTACGAAGTTCCGGATTTCACTCTTGCGCCCGTTGGCCGGTTTGTCCAGTGCGGGGCAGCGAATCACTGCGTTAAAAAGGATGTACAACACGCATACATTAATTATGAAGTAGAAATCAATTTTACGAATGTTATAGCTTTGCTCACCTAGTCTAAGCGTGGCCGACGCGATGAGCCGAAGGGCCAATCAAACAGCGCAAAAAGCGCAACGTCATGGCGTGCTCTCTGCGCTTGACTAGCCGGCGGAGGAGCAGTGCACACAGACACAGCGAATGCCGGCTGGTCCTATCAACCGCAGAGAGCACGCGATGACGTTGTGCCTCTTTTGCTGTTTGATTGGCCCTTCGGCTCATAACATCGGCCGCGCTCGACCGAAGCTGAAACGAAGTATAGACGCGGTTACAACCGATCGGTGCATTTATCTAAACGACAGCTAACCTGCACGCGCTTCAGAAACCTGAGCGCCCCTTTCCCGCAAAGCGGTTGAGAGAGCCCATCGCTGCAATTTGGCTTAAAACGTTGGCGAATAACTAAACAAATACGGTAAACCCCTTTAATTTCGCGGCCCCTATTTTTCGCGAATCGGTCACAAGGACAGAATCGCGGCCACTAAACTCGCGAATTCCAGATGCCTGCACTGAAATTCTTAAAGATCAGAAATTTTCGCGTGCCCTTAAATTTTGCGAATTTTTCAATTCGCGAAATTCGCAAAAATTAAGGGCTCGCGAACATTAAGAATTTTACAGTAATGTGTTTATCCTAAAAAAAATGCCTGCACTATGGCACTGAGCAGGTCGCTTCACCATGCTCAGTGTCGCAGCGCAGACTACTTTTAGTGCGAAAGCATTAACTGTCCGCATGGAGCGAACCGGCGTTATCAGCTTTTGAAGCCGCGCCAAACGGCACCTAAATTCCCCTGTCCCAATGGAGCGAAGCCTGTCGTCTAGCAGCGATTTGATGGATGGGCTCCCATTGGCTAGCGCGTCTCATAGTTTCAAGGAACGAGGCTCCCATTGGCTGACCCGCGTCAACGCCACCGCATGGCGCTGCGGGCCCCGCGCCGGTAAAAGAAACACCGTGGCGCGCGTTCCGCCGCTTCTGCTCCTGTCGACGCCGACGAACATGGCGGCGCCTCGAAGCATCTACATCGTCGGCGGCCGCAACGTCGGCAGTAGCGAAACCTGCCCGTCCACGCAATGTACACCGCAGACGGACTAAGGGAGCGGAATAATGCAGCATAACGAGCGAGCAGGCAGGCAGCGAAATTCACCATCGTTGTCAAGTCTCCGAATACACGGCAAGTGTAAGCGGCTTTTTTTTATCTTTGTAATTTGTTTGGTTTCTACTGCTCCAGATTCTTTAGAGTTCAAAGGAGGTGGATCGGCGCCCATTGAGATTCGAGATCCAGTTCCACTGAAATGTCATTATTAAATGAAGGAACATGTCAGAAAACAATCGCTGGTGACAGGTTGGTACAAAGTTGCCATGGTATGCTCAGGAGCACGACTGGGGGGAGAAAATTGTGGTTTATAAAGATGAACGAACGAGACGCCATTTAGGGCTCGTTTTCTTTATCCTTGAAATAACAACCTTTTTCAACGAATATCAGGAAGTGCCAACGATCGCAACTGTGTATGCATTTCCGCGCAATCATATTTTTTTTTTTCCATTTATAGGGGTTTTAGTTTACGCGGTGGGACCGGGTCATCGCCGCTTGCTGTGATTGGCCGAGGTCCGCACCGCTGACCGATCGCCAGCAGGCGGCTTGGGGCCCCTGTAGGTCGGAAATTACACATCCTTAAGACGACTATACGGCGTGCAAGTTTGTTTGCTCCCTGCGCACCTCGTGCTTTTGTTTACTCCCAAATCCGTCCACGTGCCTTTGTTTACCCCCGACCACAACCAATGACAGCGCGCTCCTCGGTTGCCTCGTCATCGCGCATTCCTCACGCGTTATCTATGTCGTCCTTTGATTGGCGTGCCTCTCCCTTGCGTTCCTATGTGCCAAAGACGCATTTTAGAACACTTGAAGTTCCTGGCCGTATTCGGCCCTTTCTTTTTGTTTGGCAACAAACTCAGTGGCGCCGTCTACTGGGTAGCCTGAGCACACTTTCTATTCACGTATATTTCGTGATTTTTACTTGTCATTATTTTATCATAAGAGTGAATTAAGTCTGAAGTGCTATATAACAGGCCATTTACAGATTATAGCGCGTATATATTTGATTTCGCAGATACCGCGAAACACCGGAAGTGGTTGGGGGCTATTTGCACACTGGCGCCACCGCGTTTCAACTCGCGCGAAAAAGAGCGATTAAACCTTTTGCAGCGCTTATCACCCAGGCGCAAAACGCTGAGTCACTGGGCTGTGGACGCATGCGCGACATCTCATACTTCGTGGAAGAGAGCTACTGCGCACGCTCGGAACGTTTTCCACAGCCCTGCAAACAAAGATGGCAGCGCCCAGAAGGCGATTATTGTTCCATATATTCACAAACAGTCTAAGATATAAGCAACGTTACTATCTTCATGATTTGTTCCGAATTAATGGTTTCTCGGCGTCAGCTAATGCCATGGTCCGATTGACTGTGGAGCGATAATAATGCTCAGAGCTTGCCTCATACCCGGCGTTTTGTTTTTAAACTTCTACCAGGCTAACAAGAAGCTCCAAGGATCGAATTTATTCACGTAACCGCTACTTGTTTTAAATCCAAAAGTACAGTAAAAAAAAAAACGTTTTGGGGCACTTCTTATTAAAATTGCACGCACTACTAAAAATAAAAAAGGTTTTGCACACGTATGCATTACTATAGTTCGGTAAGGCGATAGCTTAGCCTACCTTCCTCGCTGACCTCCTTGCGTGTTGACTGGACAGCTGCTTCGTTGGCTTTGGTGGTCGCGGCGTAGTGCTTATTCCCTGTGACGATGAAGTCGAAGATGCAAGCTTTGGATGACGAGCAAGTCTGGAAATATAAAAGAAGAATCGCAATTCAGATGTTAGCACTAACCTTTTTAAAAGTAGTAGCCTCCGCACATGCGCACACTCCCATTGTCATCAGCTAAGCGGCCAATGAGCGAGCATACTATAGAATGGTTTAGTGAGGAAACTGGGCAGCATTTTCTATTTCTCTGCATTTCTCTATTTATAGTGCCAGTCTGTTGTACAATTCTACTACAAGAACCGACTGATGCAAGCCCATCGTAACACAAAAATTTAAGGGTAAATGTTTTGCCATTTTATCTAAACACAACGATGCAACGAAATTTGCTTTGTCATTTGCGCTACTCTCTGGCGCCGCCTGCTTTCAAAGGCACTTCTATTTACGTCTGTGACTAGGTTTCTTCTGTCCCATTAAACATTCATTCCATACAGTTAAAAATATTTTTACATAAAACATGTTTGCAACGAAAAAAGAAGAGTCAAACAAACATTTGTTTGTTATCTTTCCTAAAGCGTTTGGTTAATTTAAACTTGTCAGCAGGAAAGGGCATAACTTGTTTACTTAAGGAGTCAATTTTAAGTAAATTATGAACATTTGTATTGCGTTTTCAGAATGACCACGTAAACAATGCGAGTTCGCCATGTGAGCTGCTAAAACTTAGCTGGAATGACAACTCAAGGTCTATACTCACGTCCGCGACGTCCTGCGGTCTGTACGTGAAGTTCTGTGGTATCCGCGGCGGGTCTTCGAGGTAAGGTTTGAAGGACTGATCGTCGTAGTGGCCAAACTTGTAGCCAATGGCATCGTGGTTGAACAAGGCGCTGGACTCGTTTAGACGCCCTGGAAGCCGGGGTGCAACAGTGATCTTTCTGCTCACATATTTAACAAGGTGCATGTCTTTCAATTTTAGGGACATGAGATGTTGATAAAGCTGCACCTTGCTGATTATTAAAAATGAATAGAGTGATGTCATTATACTATATGGAACAAAGAGATCACAGAACACATGCTATCAAGAGCCAGTGATAATTAAACAGGATTATCATCGGGGTGATGAATTGGTAACATAGATGTGACGGCAGTTAAACGACATAATAGGATGTTTTAGATAAAACTAGTCCATGACAGGTTAAGAATGCAGTAGATGCTCCACCTCCAGCGCAAACTTTTTGCCTTTGATAGCAATTCGTCGCATGTGCAGACAAATCATGCGGAATGTAACGAGCGCGTGATGGAGACGGAGCTCCTACCAAATTCTTAGCATGTCACTGACTTAAATTTTTTTGTATACTTCATTTTGCCGCATGATACAATATGTCGAAACCGGTTATAACGAAGTCAACGGGAATCGGAAATCACTTCGCTATATCCGCTATTTCGTTATAACTGACTTCGGTTAATGAAGTGCAAAAGGGAATGGGAAATCTTGATCGCTTCGCTGTAGCCGCTATTTCGTTATAACCGACTTCGCTATAACCGGTCTCGGCACAGATCTTTTTGATGCACATCAGCTTATCGCGCACGTCAATAAACCGTCCGGTTTATTCGGAATTCTCGGACAGCAAAAAGGCTAACGCGATTTGATGATTGCAAGCTACTTGTACTTACACAGGTTTCCAAACTGATTGTAGATTTGCTCGAAAGAGGCCGTGGTAGGGGTGTAGGAGTTTCCGACTGGCGGCATCAAATCATTTTCCACGCGCCTGTCCCAGAATCCCAGTAAGCCTCTCGTGATATTCTGCGTAAAAACATTTTCAGTTCGTGAGCGTTTTGAAGGCAAATATTTGTTTCAAGTCGAATTAACTCTCAAAGCTTGAAAATCGCAATTCTCGCCGCCGCCAATTTTGCTCTGCAGTACCAACGTTGTTTCTTTTATTTCATTTTTAAGGTTTAGTATATTTTGTAAGAACGCATTTCGACATGCCATAGAACAAGCAGGTATTGGATGTTTTCCTATTAAGTTTAAAGCGATCAGGTGTTCTCTTTATAAGAATGATTTTAAAATATGACATGGCATAATGATTCATCTTCTAGGTTACTCTAAGATCCCTGGAGTAGCTGAGGTTATGAAATATTGTCAATTGTAGAATCGAAAATTTCTGAATAAAGACCGAACAGCAGATTGAATACCTTCAAAGAAAGCTTTATAATATTCGTCGATCATCTCGTCTTTTATTCTTTCCCTCGTTTTCACTGAACTAAAAAAAGCAACTAAGATAGAAAAAAGAAATTACCTCTAAAAGGTGATACTATGTAATTTCCAATCTAAACCTTTTCCGTAATTTTTATATTAATATTATCTCACGAAGTCTATTAGGCAAGAACTAGAAGCCGGCAAAAACTTCTGCTGTTAATCTGGGGAGGGAGAGAGAAAAAAGAAAGCAAGCGATAGAAACTGAGAAATATGAAAAATGCCACGATCGTGTTATCCGTTTGGATTTCAAAGTGGCCACTACATTGCACCTGGGGTGCTTGCGCCACGTTCGTTGTCCACACGATGGACCTTTGAAATACGCTTCAGTGTCCGCGTGTGTATGCGGCACAGGATGTTGTTCTGAGCGTCCACTCACAATGAATTCGATCGGTAAGAAGACGTTGAGGGTGAGCTGCTCGTTGTTTACAAGGACCTCGACTCTGCTCCAGAATCAAACATGGCCACGATCTTGGACATGTTGTAGTAGCCAGTAGGCTGGTAGATGGTCACTCCTGGTGAAAGAGACATTGAAGCAACGTGAAACCAACTGTGCTAAAATAGTTATGTTGGGTATAGTTCTAGGTTTTGTATCGTACTGTGGCAATCAGGGAGCGCATGCAGCCACTCTTGCTCTCAAAGACAGGGCTCCTAATAATTGAGGTGTCTCCAAACATTACCTTATTGAGAAAATGAATGAGACTTTTTGTCTCATTCTGAAAAGATATAAAATGCGTTATAGTGGAAATGCACGCTGGGTTGAAGACCCCTATTCAGAAAGAATTTGAAATATTTAGATTTCTTTTTATTGAAGACTGTCAAACTGTTCTTCAGAAAAAGCTTCTCTCCTCAACTATATCGTAGTTTTCTCGCTTTTTTCATAATGCACGCGTGTTTTCAATTTTGTTATAGCAAATCCTCGAGGTATCTAAAGTATCGAGGCATCTGACGTACATTTTTTTCAGACGGTCAGAGAAGTTTCCATGATTCCAGATTCCAACTGGCTCACCTTTGAAGTTCTGTATGCGCATGGTCTCGTCCCAGAAGTAGATGAACTCGCTGTCCACGATCAGGTAGAGCTGGTAGTTCCAGCGGGCAGCGCTGGGCCTCAGGTGGATCTCGACGGTCGACGACGTGTTGTCCCTCACAGCAACCGCGCTCAGATACGTGCCGTTCACGATCGTGTCTGGGATGCAAGAAACCGAAACGGTTGCACGACTTCTCTTGCGCATCTCAATCAACCAGAAGTTTCTGCTTTAAAGTTGCTTTAAAGTTACTAATCGTAAGCTTTTCAAATACAGTGTATTCATTTATTTCACATCTTTGTGTTTTTTTGTAATAATCACATACACTAACTAAATACATATCACGTTGTACTGCAATAGCCTTAATTCTAAGTTACTCACACGCAGTTGCTACGATGAATAACGAACGTCTTCTTGGCACACACGCGTGCTTTGTGTTATTTGTCTTACCAAATAACCGCTGCCATATATCTTAGTCACACGATTCCTCTAAGTTCTGATAACAGATAAACTTGTGACTATACAAGCAGGAAATGGGAGTATCTTGTGCACATTGGCGGTTATTTTTGTTATCAAATGATAGAGGTATCAACGCGGATAAAATCACAGATTGCTTGTGGTTGAACAGCCAAGAATCCTTTACATATTAGAGCCCACTCGAACCGTACTTTAATAAGATATTGCATGCTTTGCAGGTATTAAAGATTTTTTTGTATTTCCTCCCTAGTCGCTTTAATATGGGACTGTACCTTTGTCGTGAAAAACGAGCCATTTGCACCTGTGCCAAAGTATTCGTCAAAAATGGAAATTAAGCTTTAAATATATAAAAAAAGATGGTAGTTTAGAGGAAAACCTTAACCGCTGAAAGTCCACATATACTAATCGTTTGCATGTCAGGGGGAAAAAACATTAACTGTTATTGATTTCTTTTTACGGCAGTCACATTGTTTCTTTGGGTGTCAAATTTACAACAATAACCAGCCCAGATCATCAACAACTTCTATTCATGGTAGCCCCCGTTTGGTTACGGCCTGTTTACGATCTGGTTGGATCCAAGCGGTACAGTTGTAACTGCCGAAACACGCCGTTGTCGGAAATGCAGAATAAACACCGATTTACACGCTGCAGTAATTCTCACCGTCAAGTTGCGTTCTCTTGGGGCTCTCGAACCTTCCCTGGATCTCGAGTTTCCCCTTGGGGTCGTCGACGCGGACGAGCACAAACTCGCCCCTTGCGCTGAATGTGTAGTTGGCGCCGTCGAACGTCAGGAAGTGCGGGTCTCCAAATACGGCCGCTGGAAACCGAAAGGAAAAAAATAACATTAACCTTGCCCCGTTATCTGTTGCCTTTCTACAGCTAGAACGTCTGAGCCATGACCCTAAACCCCCAAACAAGTTTCGTCAACAACAAAAAATTATTATTGCAGTGCTTTGGAGAGTTCGAATTTTGCATTACCGTTTTCTTAAATCTCCCGAGACCGGCTGAAGGAAGAGAAGAATCCGCAGTGAAGGAGAAAGGAAAATAAAGTAGTGTAAGTAAGGGTAAAACAGTGTTTTAAAAAAAATTGTATATCTGCACCAGCTCGCCTAAGCCATCAGTGTTTTTTTGTTTTTCGCATTAGCTTTTTCATTTTAGTACCTCTTACCTTGAGGAAACGCAGGGCGTGCCTATTGTAATACAGCCTCGTGGTCGGTTCTTTTGTGTTTTTATCAACTGATGCCGCAACCTCATTGGCTGCTGAGCGATAATGAGATGCCCGGGACACATTCTGCGCTTCTGAAGCTGTCGTTGATTGTAGCGGGAAACTGCCGAACCGTTGATGGTCTATCCAGTGCGGTAGTCGGCTAGACGCGTTTACAACGGCGCATGTCTCGAAGGAGACGGCCACAGGCACTGTGCCATAGAGCCCAAATCTAAAACCGTATACCGTAGCCGCAACGTCGATAGGCACAACGGTTTTATCGTAGTCTTCGAAAGTATTTCCTAAATGTATATTGTTCTGATAGGCGGAACAATGATATGGTTGTCTGCTAAAGCATTTTTTCTAAACTTTTGCCGTAAAGCGAAGACTTA
Source organism: Ixodes ricinus (assembly GCA_037355805.1). NCBI lineage: Eukaryota > Metazoa > Arthropoda > Arachnida > Ixodida > Ixodidae > Ixodes > Ixodes ricinus. The sequence goes on from JAZHYW010012056.1 coordinate 53,078, forward strand.
CCATAGCCAGGAGGCTGATAGGCGGAACAGTCTTGAGACGTCCTCCAGTACTTGTACTTCTGGCACGATTCGGAGTCATCCTTGCCATATTGCCAGTGGCAGCAATAGAAGAAGGGTACAGCGTCGACGTTCCACCAGGACAGAGTCGGAACCTGTGAATAAAAACCGCCTTGTACAAGGTGTCTCACAAAACAATTCAGGTGTTTTCTTTTGTTTTTCTTTTTTGTTTGTTTTTTCCGCAAAAATAAACTACGGATTGCCGAACGCGCCCCCAAAGGTAATGCTAGAGGTCCGAACCAGATACACAAGTTTAAGGACGAATTGATATCTTAATCAAAAAGTTATTAGTGCTTTGAAAATTTCAATGTGAAAGCGGAGCTCATTTTCGCCCTTTTTTGTTTCTGGCGCCACGAGCTTCATGTGTTTGAGAGGATCTGTCGGCCGCCATATTCCCATTGAAATTTTCAGAAAATCACTCATAACTCTTGATTTAGACATCGGTTCGTGCTGAAACTTTGGCATCTAAATCGGACCCACTAGTGCTACCTTTGGGCTGAAAATGAGCATCCGGCGATGCGGAATTTGTTTTTGCAATTAAAAAAAAAAAATATATATATATATATATATATTTTTTTTTTGGGGGGGGGGACATTTTGGATTTTATTTGCGTTAGTCGTCATTATATCGATATAACTTTAATGTTATAGCGTGTCAGTCTGCAAATCAAATTATGCTCCATATTGGGACGGTGATATTTTGTTTGTTTTACACTATACTCTGTTTCTCCTTGTGTTGTACCGCAGACAAGGCTAGAAGCGCGAGCTCATAGCATTGGGAGCTACTCTTAACGCACAAGAGCTTGTGCCCCCGAGATGTGCCCTAAAGCAAGGAGCTCGCGCTTGTAGCCTTTCCTGCGGTACAACACAAGCTGAAACAGAGTATATCATACTTACTTTAACCCTGCTATTGAATGGCAGGATACCGTAGCTGAAGATTCTTGACGGTCGGCCTCCATACATGGTGTCGGCGGTTAACATGAGTTCTCCTTCCATGTCATAGCAGCAAGTCTGGCCAGACCCACCGACCCTGCAGGATGGCGCAGGGTTTTAGAAGTCACTATAGTCAAAACCACTTTCCCACTAACTAAACGCAAAAACTTATAGGGACAAAATTGGGGCCCTTCTACACAGTAAGCAGGCATCTAGAATCCAGAAGGGTTTGGATTTGGGCTAGTTGGTTGAACATGTTTAGGGGTTAAAAGCGCTAAAAACGACGGACGAGTAGGAGAGACACACACCACAGAGCGCTACTTGCAACTGGTTTATTTTGGAAAACACACGTACCGCGAAAACAACAAGACACACATCCGATTCAGTTCCAACCGCCGCTTATCACATTTCGTTCTCTTACACCATGCATGATCGTAGAAACGATAACTCCGATTCAAACAGGGTTATCGATGGGGCACTTACACACGTACCTTCTGTTACGGAACTCATAAAAACAGAGGCAGAAAGATAGTCAATTCGGTCAGGATGACCTTACTCTTTTACTGTTCTGCTTCATCACGTTCACAAAGATTTGCGCACGCTCTCCCGCTCGTCTTCTTCATCTTCCATTTGCAACATCCTCCCGAGCCTTAGGTTTGCTTTCGCGAATCTCCAGCAAGTAGAGTTTCTGCGCTGGTCTCTTGATGAGTGCGCCATTTTGCTGCTTCACGAGACAGGCGCGAACAATTCCATCGGCTCCGGGGTACGTCTCAACAATCCTCGCAAGTTCCCAAAATGGCTTGGAAGTTCGGAGCTTTTCCACTATTACCACGTCATCCACCTCTAGGTTGCAAGTGTTTCTGACAGGGTACCGATGAGCAGATCTTAGCTCCAGCAGGTACTCGGACCTCCAGCGTTTCCAAAAATGATCCACAAGTCTTTTTCTATATTGGAAATTGCGAACCGTTTCCTGGTACGTCACAGATCCATGAACCTCGCTGGAATTGCTGATCTCTGGCAGAACTGCCAAACTTTGTCCAACTAAAAAATGGGCAGGAGTGATGACTGATGGTTCCCCTGCTCCCTCATGAAGATAGGTCAATGGCCTTGAGTTTAGGATTGCTTCGATTTCGGTGAGAGTCGTCATCAATGCTTCGAAGCACAGGCTGTTTCTTCCCAGCACTTTCTTAAGTGCTGTCTTAACAGATCGGATGAGCCTCTCCCACCATCCACCCCACCATGGAGCGCCTTCTACAATAAACTTCCAGTTAATTCTGCGTTCTGATATGAACGACATAAACGCTTCTTGCTCTAATGCACGACAAATATGCTGAAGGTCTTTTGATGCTTTCTTGAAGGATAGCGCATTATCTGAATATATGTCTCGCGGTATGCCTCTCCTTGATATGAACCGCCGAAATGCAAGCAAGAAGGCTTCAGCGGAGAGACTTGTTGAAAGCTCGAGGTGGACTGCTCGGGTAGCAGCACACGTAAACAGTACGACGTATGCTTTGTCGCAACTATCTAATCCTTTTTTCGCATACAATGGCCCAGCGAAGTCGACCCCCGTTACCTCAAATGGCTTCGCCTCTTTAATCCTGTCTGTCGGTAGTGGAGCTTGCTCTACTGCTGTGGGTTTTGCGTTGAAGCGTGCACATATAAGACAACCTTTTACTACTTTCTTGGTCAGTTGTCGGGCACGTATAATCCAATACCGCTCTCGCAGATGACTCATCGTGCTTGCTACTCCACCGTGCATAACTTTACAATGAGCGTCCATCACGACCAGCCTCACAAAGCTATGTTCGTTTGGAAGTATGATTGGATGCTTCACATCAAGACTCTCTGCAGACCTCTGGAGTCGTCCTCCGACTCGAAGGATTTTGTTATCATCAAAAAAAGGATGGAACTGAGCGAGTGTTGGATTGACTTCCATTGTGCCATTTTTTCTTAACAGAGTGTCAGTGTCAAAGCTTTCCTTTTGTACTTGCTTAACCCAATACCGCTCTGCGGTGTCCAACTCTGCTGCACTTAGCCCCCTCGGAACTTGTCGTTTTTCTTGTTCGCGTTGTTAGCGAACCTAATGACCCAGGCAGTTATCCGGAGAACCTTTTGGCAATTATTATAAGCTCCAGCATCGAACAGTGTTGGCACCACTCGATCGTTTTCCAACAACACCTGTGTCTCTTGTTCGACTTCCGGTTGTGACGTGTTTTCGAACGGAGCTGCGTTTCCAGGCCAATTTGAAGGCTCTTGGCACAACCAGTTGGGTCCGTTCCACCAAATGACACTGTCTCGAAGCTCATGAATAGTCAATCCTCTTGTCAAGAGGTCAGCCGGATTGTCTTGACCGGGGCAGTGTCTCCAATGGTCCGGTGACGTCACTGCTAGTATTTCAGTTACCCTGTTTTTGACAAACGGCTTCCATTTCTCCGGCCCTGCTCTCACCCAACTGAGGGCAACTGTCGAATCCGTCCACATGATGTAGTCCAGGTCCACGTCATAATAGGAGTCCTTTATGTATTGTAATAGCTTGGATCCCATATTAGCTCCCATGAGCTCAAGCTTAGGCAGTGTTAAAGGTTTTATCGGTGCAACCCTGGTCTTCGCGACAACCAACATGGTGGCTACATTCCCTTGGTAATCCTCAGTTCTCAAGTATGCGCACGAGCCGTAGGCTTTCATACTTGCATCTACAAAGACGTGCAATTGCATTTTTCTCGCTCCTGCCAGAACACCACGCCTTATGTATCTCGGTACTTTCAAAGAGTGCAGCTGCACAAGATCCGTCGTCCAGGCGTGCCATTCGTTGACCAACTCTGGGGGTAGTACTTCATCCCAGCTCATTCCAATTAGCCATAGTTTTTGGAAGAGCAACTTGGCCATTAGGACGAATGGTGCGATCAGTCCGAGAGGATCAAATACTCTTGAAGCTGCCTTGAGAATGAACCGCTTGTTGTCCAGATTTGCAGTGAGGAATTCCAGAAGAGACTCTACCTTGTACATAAAACAATCGTCTTTCTTGTCCCAGATCATTCCAAGTACTTTGGTAATCTGCGAAGGTGTGAGACTCTTTCCTTCTGATATAACTTCGGGTTCATCATTGTCGAATTGCAGCTGTAATTCTTCGTTGTTAGCTGTCCATTTCCTCAAGGTCATTCCAGCGTTTTTCATAACGTCAATAGACGTTTTGTAAAGTCTTACAGCCTCCTCCACACTCTCAGCTCCAAGAAGTAGGTCATCGACATAGAATGCGGCTCTTAGTTTGTCTGCTAACACTGGCTGTTGCTCGCAGACCAGCTTCAGGTGGTGATGGATAGTGGCCGTGAGCATGAATGGACTTGAAGTAGATCCGAAAGGTACTCTGGTCATCCGCCATTCTTGTATGTTTTTCTCCTCCAAAGGGAAACTTGGCTCTTCCGCAAACCAAAGAAATCTGAAGGCATCACGATCCTCTTCACGAATACCAATCTGTAAAAATGCCTTCTCAATGTCGGCAGTCATGGTGAACGGGTAATATCTGAACCGGAGTAGGACTTGTAGAAGCTCGGGGTTCAAGTTGGGCCCTGTTTCCAGGCACTCATTCAAAGACTTGTACCCTTTGGCGTGAGATGATGCATCAAAAACTATCCTTAGCTTTGTTGTCGTTGAATCTTCTCGTATTACTTCTTTGTGCGGCATGTAGTAGATGGCCTTCGCTCTGTCACTTTCTTTCCTGTCTGGCACCACTTCCGCATGCCCATTAAGCAGGTACTGCTTAATTACCTCATCATAGCGCTGTAACAATCCTTCTTTTGTTGAAAGTCTCCTCAACAGACTTTCCAGACGTGAAATTGCAGTTTTGCGATTGTTTGGCAGCAGATCAGCAGCGCCTTCTTTCCATAGTAAAGGCACTTCGTATCGTCCGTTCTTCCGAACGATCGTCTGTTCAAAACGACTGATGATTTCTGCATCCGTGTCGCCCAATTCGCGTTCGGCAATACCCATTCTGTCTAGCTCCCAGAAGGCCTTCAGCGTCTCTTCTACCTTGGCGTCAGTTGTCTGCGCTCCAAGGACACATATCATAAGACAGGAATCTTCTAGAAGCTTTCCGACTTGTGTTGAAGGACCTTGCAGCGTCCAGCCCAGTTTCGTATTAATCGCCACCAAACCATCTACGTCTTTGCATCTCATTACCTCTCCTGTGCAGAACTTCCACAATTGGTCAGAACCGACCAGCAGACTTATCCCAGGAACTAATTCTATACCTGGAAAGATTACATCGTCCGCCAGGTTCTTCTTGTCCTGCCGAAGCTGTCGCACAAATGCGGTGTCGATTGATGGTGTAGAGACGTCCTGACAGATGACTGGGATGGTAATAGCCTCAAACGTTATTTCAATGTTGTTAAATTGGCTTCTGAGCTTTACCTCTACAACGGAATTGTGCTCTATAACTTTTGTATTACGACTGGCGAACGTGTTCAGAGCAATCCTTGTTGTCCGAAGGACCCTCAATCCAAGACGTTGTGCTAGCTCTTCTTTAATGAATGAGCGTTGGCTACCTCCGTCGAAGATTCCTTTGACATAGCTGGTACCTTCGTTAGTGACCGCCCACGCCTTGAACGTTTGCAGGTATATTCCATCACTTGTCTTTCTGTCGGAGCGTGTGGCCGCGCGGGATGCAGAAACACAAATTGTCTCGTTTCCTGCAGATGAACCTTCCTTTTTCTGTTTGACGAACGCGGGATCGCACATTGTGGTGGCGTGCCTACCTCCGCATATCGCACATCTCAGTTTTTTTCGGCAATTTTTCGCCCGGTGACCCTTGAGTGTGCATCGAAAACACCTAAAGTCCAATGACAGCAGGTTCGTTTTTTCAGCTAGCTGTTTGTCGCCATCACAAGCTGGTGTGTCGTGCTTCTTGGAATGACAAAAGTAGCACTCACCCGCCTTTACATTGGTGGTGCTGTACAGAGCGGCTGCAGATGGAAGCAACTTCATCTTTGTCTCATTCTTGGTTCTTGGGTACTCGAGCCCGCTTCTTTCTCGGCTTTCCACCTCCACGCGCAAAAAGCGGAGCATTCCATTCAGCTCTGAAACTGAATCCGACGGAATAGTTGGTGACCTTGAACTTGAAGCTGTAGGGCAGTTCTCTTGGTCTAGAGCTGAAGAGTTACGGAAAGTCATGTTGCTGAGTTGTCTGTGATATTCGACTGTAATCTCGTAGGGTAACGCCCTGACAAGGATGTCACACAGCATGGCAGAGAAACTTGATGTGGGTACCTTCAGAGAGTTGAGGCATCGAATGTTGAGCTGGGTGGCGTCGTATAGGTTTCTCAGGCCTTTAACATCGCCGGCCGACGCAACTTGCGGTAGATTCCTAAGGGCATTCAGATGCTGTCTTTCTATTCGTCTCTGGTCTCCAAACCGCTGCTGTAAAATGGTGATTGCTTCAGCATAGCATGTTTCCGTCGTTGGTAGGCCGGCTATTGCAGCTGCCGCATCTCCAGTAAGACACCGACGAAGGTAGTGAAACTTATCTGTGGATGCCAATGTTGGATTCTTGTGAATTGCACCATCGAACTGCTCCCAGAATGCTAGCCAGTTGCTTAGCTCTCCCTCAAAAGTGGACAGTTCAAGCTTTGGGAGCTTTGGTCCTCGACTGGCTGAGTTGTCTTGAATGACGGCATGCGCTGCCATATTCGCCACTGAATTTTCTATTCTCCGAGGTTCCAGTGCTTCAATTTTGCTTTGCAGTTCGCTGAGTATCATGACTGCATCGTCTTGATATTCAGCAGTAGCGATACACTCCTGTTCCAACTGCTCTACCGGAATGAGTGGCTCTAGCTCACCGTCAATTTGCAGAAGCTCTGCGTTGTTGGTAGTGAGCCTTTCCTTGATCGAACGGACTTTAGCAATGTCCGGGCTGGGATCCTGTAGAACTCGATGTCCGTCGTTTATAATCCTGGTGTTCTGTGCCCGTCGAGCCGAGCGCCTAGCCTTCAGCCTCTCCATTGCCAATCAGTAGTTACAATGCAATGTAGTGTCCTTCCGATGTTCCGTTTCTTTTCTTAGCCCAGTGGTCTGCTTCTGCCTGTGATTCGTCGAAGTCCGTCGAAGCTGTAGGCTTGGTTTTCTTTGGCGTGAAGCTGACGGCCTTGTGATGCAGAAGCGTCCCGGGTTTCGGCACCAAATGTTACGGAACTCATAAAAACAGAGGCAGAAAGATAGTCAATTCGGTCAGGATGACCTTACTCTTTTACTGTTCTGCTTCATCACGTTCACAAAGATTTGCGCACGCTCTCCCGCTCGTCTTCTTCATCTTCCATTTGCAACACCTTCGTCACACTCGGAAATAAAAAAGCGCTTCCGTTATCTCCCTTGTCTTTCTATTTTTGTTTCGTGCCAAGATGACGGTGTTGTCTAAATAGGAGTAAACACTCACACCTATTGCAATGCACCGCGAGATTGCCAGAGGGGCTGACCTCAATGACAGGGCATGTTCCCTCAGTCAAAAGGTGGGGGAAAAGCATGGCAGCTCGGTTCTCCTTTCAGCTCCACAGAAATTAAGCAAGCTATGTGGGAGGGTGGAACGGGGTGACACACGGGTAGATATCTGTCGGAAAAAGCACGCAACAAAATACGTAGGATGCAGAGTGGGGGTTGTGTACAGAATTCCTCTGTCTTGTGGGAGGGAGTATACGTGGGGCAGTCGGAGCGATGCGTGAACGAAAGACTGGGGAACATGCCCTGTCATTGAGGTCAGCCCCTCTGGCAATCTCGCGGTGCATTGCAATAGGTGTGAGTGTTTACCTACTTAGATAACACCGTCATGTGGCACGAAGCAAAAGTAGAAGACAGGGAGATAACGGAAGCGTTTTTTATTTCCGAGTGTGACGAAGGTTACGGCTGTGTAAGTGCCCCATCGATAACCCTGTTTGAATCGGAGTTATCGTTTCTCGATCATTCGCACGGTGTAAGGCTACGAAATGTGATAAGCGGCGGTTGGAACTGAATCGGATGTTTGTCTTGTTTTTTCGCGGTACGTGTGTTTTCCAAAATAAACCAGTTGCAAGTAGCGCTCTGTGGTGTGTGTCTCTCCTACTCGTCCGTCGTTTTTAGCGCTTTTAACCCCTAAACATCTAGAATCCCTTTCTCATCGAGGTTAAACTTATGCGGTAACCTTTCAACTCTTTTTTATTTATTTTTTGCCAATGTTCACATGAGGAGAAATTATGAAAACTCGCATACAAGGCGGACATTAGTAGCAACACTTTTTTTCCGTTTGTTCCACGGGATAATTGCGCCACCGAATAAAGGTCTGATTGAGACGTGCCATGATTACCATTGAAGCAGTCAATCGATTATTCCCGTTCGCGTGTGCTAAACCCAGTGGTACAATCATGCACATTTATTAATCTGAGGGTCTAGACCTCAGGGTAACTGTAACATATTACTTAATTTTCAATAATGGGAGCGCTCTAAGAACATCTAGAATATGTCATATGTTCAGGGAATCATTTTGAAGCAGTGAATGGTAGATGGCGCATCGATGCGAGAAAACGCATTTCTCTATCGCTCCGTTTTTATCAAGTCGGTATGCAGGAAAACGTTGCACCTACGCACGCCATTAATCACCCTGATCTTCTGCTACGTTTAGCCAGACCCCCCCCCCCACCACCATGTTTGAGGCGAAAATACCTGTTCGGCTTTTTGGCACTCATCACGTCCTGGTAGAGGCTTTTTTATTTCAACTTTAGACAATACATTTGTCTGCAGCACTCGAACAAAAGACCGGAGGTCTGACGAGGCCTTGGTGCCGCTTTAGACGAACCACAATATAGTCTATCGGCACTGTCGACAACGGAGCACGACGTACAAATAATATCCGATTGACAATAATAACGCTGACATAGTTATAACAGCAAACACTACAAAGCAATAATGCGATTGGCTTAGCCAGGAGCAGGGCTCCCGCGCGTATAGTATAGCGGTAACATGGACGAGCCCATGAACACCCCACACTCAACCGCGCTACTCGCTCGAGAAGAATCCATTGATGGCGGCAGGAAACGATTTTTAAACAACTCCTCGGCAATCGATACGCCTCCGCGGAAGGAATTCTACTCGGGAACGAAGCTCGGACGACACCGACAAGGCGGTTGGTCTGCAAAACAACGACCCTGAATGGCATACAGTCAGGTACAAGAAAAGACCCACCAGCCCCCAACGGGTGTACGTCGAACGAATACGGCACGGCATGGTGGTAGTGCTTTTCACTTTTCGGGACAGCGGGCAGTAACTGAGATCAACGAAGACACACTCCTCAAACTTATCCGTACCACGGCACCATCGGCCATCATGGCGGACTATGCAAGCTCGCACACCAACCATCGAACGAATGCGCTCGCCGTCACAGTCTACAGCGAGCGACATGCCGACAGTTTATGCAAAGTGGCTTCCATCTCCGTTTCAACGGGGACGCCATCGTAATGGACACTCGCGAGACGTTCGGCATCGGCCCATCGAAAGGCGGCATCACCACTGATTCCGGATCCCCCAACCCTCTGAGGAGTAATACGCTGCGAGCAAGCGAAGGTTCTCGGAGCCAGATGCATGTCGAAGAGCAACAAGGCCGCGCGTCACCACATTTAAAACGCCACAGTCCCTCCTCCCCCAATTGTCCGATATTACGAGAAAACTGCGCAAGGTGTCTCACACACCGCACACTCTCATCTGCTACCGCTGCCACCGTAAAGGGAACACCTTATAGCGAGGTGTGCAGAAAGTGTGGCACCTCTCCCGCCCGCGGACGCTTACGAACGCTTAGACAAACGAATCGTTGCCCGAATGCGCGGTTAACTAGACTGGAAAAGCTACTGGAGACACTGCTTCCGGAGATTCAGGCCGTCGAAGAAAAACTCGTTAGGAAGCCGCGCACCATCATCGCAGCAGCTCACCCCAACATGGCCATCCTTAACCGTGTACACACTTCAGTGGGGTTGCCGCAGCCTTCAGGCCGATAAAGCATGACTGAGCGAACGACTACGCACGCTTGACACCCTGCCTGCATAGCTCTTCTGCCCCAGGAAACGCGGGCTACAACACCTAGCAACGTGGTATACCATAGCTATTTCCAACCTGGCATTGTTCATGACCCCAAAGATTCCACTGTAGCCCAAGGAGCAGCGTACATCCGATGGCCGAAACGTTGCCCAGATCTGTTTTGTTGACCCAATATTTGCTGCTGCATGTCAACAGAAACTCAACTTCAGATAATAGTATATAAACTTTTTTATTAAAAAAATCAGCAGAACCCATTTTTTGGGAATGATTATCTACGTTAATGCGAATAGCATCAAACGGTGCGGAGTTATGCGCGTTCGTCAGGTGGCCGGCACACTCTAGATACGCCAGCCCACTCTTGAGGCGATTCTAAATTTGTTGACACTTTCACAGCCCTGCGCACGATCTCCGCAGCCCAGCACGTGCGTTTGTGTCACTTAGGAAGGCGAGCAAAGCACGCGCCATACGCACAAACACTCAAAATGGTACCGACCAGACTTTCTGGCGTTTCAGCTCGTCTCAACCAACGGTATTTAAACGGTTGTTTATATCTTACCATGGGACGCGCTTTGCCAGCGCTGTCACAGCTACTGGTGCGCGCGCGTTCCATGCACGAGGGCTCATTCCGCTCTCGTGAGGCTGAGCACGGCCGCTACATCACCCTCTCCCCGAGCGCGGGAGAGGGTGAGCTAGCGGCCGTGCTCAGCCTCACGAGAGCGGAATGAGCCCTCGTGCATGGAACGCGCGCGCACCGGTAGCTGTGACAGCGCTGTAAAGCGCGTCCTATGGTAAAGATATAAACAACCGTTTAGAGAGCGTTGAATGACTGCCTTCATAGCTCTGGTGGTTAGCGCGTCTGCCTGCTGATCAAAGGGGTCAACGGTTCGAATCCCAGCCGGCGCCGGTCTTTTTTATTTATTTATCGACCCGCGGCGAAGAGGTTAGATAGCCAGATAGAATAGATAGATAGATAGATACATACATAGACGAAAAGTGCGTGAATATCCAAAGAATGCTATTCGCATTAAAAAAGTTGATTTCAGGGCTAATTTTAAACCCGTCCTTGAGGCACTGGCTTCTCAAGAGTGATCACAGGATTTGCCATTACCGTTGACCTCCCCCTCAAATGGCAATGCTAATGTGATCCTAAGAGCGGCCCTCAAGAACTCCCAACCTGTTCTTCCGGCCAAGCAGTCAACCCTAGTCCACCATACAACACCTTCTATGGGACTGCCCTGCACTGCAGTCCCACCGTTAGAAGCACCGACCCGCACGTATTCGCTCGCCACACAACGCAGTGGACTCGGCCCGTTGAACAACACAGAGAGACCTGGCTACCTCTCCCTGGGAGGTGCACTGGGCACAAACGTTTCAGGCAACCTAACCGCCTTCCCCATCCCCTCCTTGCCCCGCTCAGGCCAGAAGGCCCTTGCCTGCTTAAATGAGCATTCTTCATCGTCATTCTGAAGCTCTGAAGAGGATCGACAGAATGACTCCGGGCGCGACTGCGGTCAAAACGCATGGTCTGCACTGGGACGCTGAGCAGGGCGTTGCGCGCGGTCAGTATCCGGCACGGAAAAGACATGTTCTTGTTCTGCATGCTAACTCTATTGCGGTAGTCGGCTAAACCCCGTGTGCTACAAAATAACTGAAAAGCACAGCCTCTTTCTTCTTCTTCGAGAGTGTGACGTGCATTGTCTGAACACCATGGAACAAGAAGAGAGTCATTAAAGTTCCGACTCACGGTGGCCTTCCCGCTGGGACGCCAGTGCCGGGCTCCCCTGTGCCGCGGCTCACACTTCTTGCTGTCCACGTCGTTGCAAGTTGGAGTCCGGGGGCGAATCGGCCGCGTGGTCAAAGTCGGACCTGCTTCGCGGTACACGGGGCATCGCCACAGGAGTGAGCGCCGAAGCCGGTCCAGGGTTCTTCTCCTGCTGGAACCAGTCGTCGCAGGACCTGTCCTTCACCCGCTGCCATGCTTCCGCTCTCCACTGGTGGGAGAAGTACATGCCAGGGGCATCGGTCTGCTCCAGATGGTACTGCAGGAGGGACGAGCGTTCACGATTGAGAGCTTTTGCGAGTGGACAGCATTTGCGCGAGGCTTTTTATGCCATGTGCGGAACAAAGATTTCCTAGCTTATCGTTTATTCAGATCCGCTTTCGCTGGTTTTAATCACACCACCTCCGGCTCAGATTTGTCCAGTTGTGATCAGTGAATACTTTAGAAGCATGAGACATCTGAGTGATGACATCACATACAACTTCCAGTGAACATTTCTTCACAAATTCAAGTTTCGTCTAATTTTGCCTTGTGCACCAGTCACAGAAAGCACTGCGTTCTACGCACTTGTTCCAGTCACGAGCGAGACAGAAAAAGGAAACTAGGCGTTGTAGCGTCATAAACATAATAATGCAACCTCATATAGACCTAAATTGCGCTTTAAACTAATCTGATCAAAACTAGACCGCAATAAGTTAACAAGCTCAGAACAATAACTCCGCGTAGCACGGTAGTTTTTAGTGCGGTGCTGTTATCGAACCTGAAGAAAAATGACATCGGTTCGAGGAGGAAAAAAATGCTACACCCTCTTACGGAGAATTCTTGTAATCCTTGGCGATGACGCTGGGGTCCGTGAGGTTGATGCTGAGGAAGCCGAACTGGTAGTTAAGCTTGTCCCAGTTGTACCGTTCCCGGAACTGCTCAACGTTGATGGTGTACCGCATGTCGCCGTTCCTCACGCTTCCCGACAGCGAGTCGATGTACGTCAACTGAGGGTACTCCAGGTCGTCACTGCGGTCAGCAAAGCGAATGATCGGCATAAGGTCACCGTGAAAATTCCGTGGAACTCGCAAAGGGACAGTCACTAGCTCACATTCGATTAAACCGTATAGGCTTTTAGGAACATCAGCATGTTTTAAAAAGTCCTACCCTCGCAATACGCGAAATAGAATCCCCGTGCAGCGTCCGTTAATTCATTTTATTCAGAGCACGAGACTACAAATCACGGCGGACAGTAAAAGGATCCGAGCGAATGACGAGGCTTGAAATACAATTAGGCCAATAAGATTTGATGTGTGCAGGGACTAAGTAGCATGACGTACTTGATCGTTGTTATAGCATCGGTTTTTTTCTTTTTTTTATATCTTGTTACTCAAGTTTTGTCATTCGCTTCGCATCCCTTCAGTTTTCGCGCTGATTGGGTCTTCATGTTGTGCAATAAAGTGCTCACACAGAATATATATATATATATATATATATATATATATATATATATATATATATATATATATATATATATATATATATATATATATATATATATATATTCTTCCGCCAGGGCGTAGATGTTGAGGGTTCATTCAACTCATTTTCGGTGCCAAACCCGGTAAAGCGTATGTTCGTGATACGCGAAACAAAGACGAAGCCTCACTTGTATCCCCACAGGTGGAGCTGGACGTTGGTGTTGTTGTTATTGATAAGCTTGTTGCGGGTGCCACTTGATGCGAATGTTCTCGGGCCTTTCGGCCTTGTCGTTGTCGTCCAAAATCTCGATGTCTTCGGCCGCTAATTCTGGAGGCTCTGCATGAAACCAAAGACGGGCACCGTGCCGGGACGGCTCTCACAACTGCCACACATTACCCCTCGAAATCCTCGCTCTCATGGTAACCCCTCCCGCAGCACGCCGGCAACCAATCATTCCGATTTTACGATGATCTAGCCAATAAAGAGGCCTCGGTTATTTTTCTTTGCTTCATTCGAGAAACAATAACTACACACAAACAATCAGGATGCCCGTATGCCTCGTGGTCGAGTCTATCGTATGCTTCATGGGCGAGTTTACCTGTTATTTAAGTTTCAAGAATACAAAATGATTAAAGTGGTATCAGCTGTGTGGAGGCTCCCAATGGAACGTTCGGGACTTCTTGTGTCCTGCCCGCTACTCTCCCGATCAATATCTTCCTTCTGGGGGCTGGCCTCTTGCTTCCTTCTTGGAGGTCCCACAAAAAGCCAATCACAACAGTTCCCAGAAGAAGGCTAGCGAATTGGCAAGTCTGACTAACATCACGTTCCCTCTTCCATGCGCTTTTTCCACGCCTAATCATTACAAGAAGACAACCCATATAAGGGTCGTGCTTCTCCCAATCAAATTTAATTAAATGACAACTTTTCCCTTTTGTTTCAACAAGGCGAAGTCTGTTTTGCGTTTGTTGAGGATCACTTACGGACGTAGAAGCGCCCGCTGAACATGGCATCCTTGCTGCCCTGGGACACGGTCAGATCCACGTAGCCATGGAACATGACCGGAGGCATGAGGCAGCTGGCGTGGTTGGTGTCCCTGTAGATGGCCGGCAACTTGTGACCTGACATGTCCTGAAACTGACACTCGATCTTCTCGTGGGGTTCGGAAGCAGGGTCCTGTCACATTGATGATGGCTCCTCCCAACATGCTGGCGTACTTGGGGAAGAAGGTCAGCCGAGGACGGGACGTGGTACGACCCGGGACCAGCTCTGGAAGACAGATAAAACGAGCCCATGTTTGTTGCTGACATGAAACTGAAGCACTTTTCAAGAAATCTGAGTTAGAGACGAACTTCTATAGCTTTTTGTCCCGTGAATTTCGTTATCGCACTTAACTTGGGCAGAAGTAAACGTAAACTGCATTTATTTTGAAAAATATGTGCAGCGATTGTCGCAGGGCATGCGAGTCTTTTCGCCGTCTGTTATCTGTCCAAAGCGTCGTGACGTCATCGTCGGTATCCCTGGAGCCAGTTTAGTGGAGAGCAAGGTGTCGAAATATATATATATATGTATATATATATATATATATATATATATATATATGCACCGTGGTGGCGAGCAAGGGTCAGCTCACGTCACTTTTGCTGGTTTTTCTCTCCGCTCTCCTGTTCTCTTGTGCTCGGAGCGCCGCAGCAGGCGTGGCTACGTCGAAATTCTAATTGACGATTAGGACGCTCTTAATATTGAGATCTAAAGAAAACTTGTGACACTTAATTTTTAAGTGCCTACATTAACTTGTTCACTTTATCTTTTCAAATTCAAGCACCTCTTCAGCTTCCCTTTAAGGACGAGTCCCGCTTGGCGGAATTCTAGTCAGCTGCAGTGGTAGACAAGCGATAAACTCCCTTTCGGCGACAATCGCCGATGGCGGTCAGCAGTCGTTGGCGAATCGAGTGGAACCTCCAAGGCTGGGACGCTTGCTGACAACCGATGCGGCATATGTATTTTGATAAACAGTTCTTCAACTTGGACACCTCTCGCTTCCCAAGTTAAGCAGCCCAGACACGCACCAAAATTGCCCTAGATAGAGAGCTACACACTAAAACGTTTGACGCTCTTAAGGGTGTAAATCAGCTTGTCCCAGGGTTAACGCCCTGAAGGTGTTACAGCAGCAATCTTAGGACGTTAGTGAAGACCCTAGAAATAGGATGCTGGCGATCCATTCTCGGGATACTATTTTACAAGCAACAAGTTTATAAGCAGCAAGCATCACAAGCAGTTCTCGCATGAGCATAAATAGGAAATACAAATGCAATGAATTACGCACGACATAGGAATCCCGAACCTGTTGACTGCTCTACCGACTTATGTGATCGAGAAGTCAAAGACACTCATTCGCAGGCGACCATCTCCGCAATTACGAAAAGTTGCTTTTGTGCTGCTTTGCTTGTGTTTAAGGAAGGTATCTACAAGTAAAAAGCATTAGTTTAGGCAATCATTATTTCACATAGTCGAAAAAACAAACTGTTTGAAGTGGATGTCAGTGCAGCAAACACCCTTCAAAAAGGAAGGGTGATCTCACTTCACCGTAGCACCTTTCCAAACCCTTTTTACACTCTTCAAAAGTGAAAGGCGTTCCCTGCAACAGCACCCTAGTCCAGGATTAAAAGTCTGTGTTTTACTCGAAATAAAGGTGCTGAAAGGGTGTAGCCATGGGTGTAAGTCTCCGGAACACCCTTTTTACACCTTAAAGGCGTAACATTTCTTAGTGTATATGTTTCGATATTTTATGTTGGTGGCACAGAAACATAGTCAATTTGCCGATAAACTGATTTTCTAGGCCTTCGATGGGGTCGAAATTTCGTTGCCTAAGACCCTTTTTTGAAACAAAGAAAGATACCTGTGGACCTAAACGCCACGGCCATCTCTTCGGAATGTGTGAGAAAGAATAATGAAAGTGGTAGTGTTTCTGCCCCCGCTGACGCCCTATCGCCCACGCTCGTCTTGGTCTATGACATTACTGATACTGACCCCACTTGATGCACGAGCCGTGCCAGATCTCTTCGTCGATCTGGAAGATGTAGCGTCCCTTGATTCCGTTCCCTTCGCCATGCTGCGGAAGGTTCTTGACGCGGGGTTCCTGGGAGTAGGGCAGGAACTCGTAGTACCTGGTCGTGTTGCCCGCGTTGAAGCCCACGAAGGGGTTCTCGCCGTTCTCGCCGTTGTTCACGTCGTTCACTGCGATCCAGTCGATCTTCTCGTAGTTGAACATCACGTACGTCCTCCGCTCGTTACTCGCCAGGACCACCTGGTATGTGTTCGTCTGAAGCAAGAAATGATTTACATCGTTCAATCGCTGTGGCACGTTGGATTGTATGCCGCGGATTTAGTGCACAGTATTAACCGCATTTTTTTTACGCATCTTGCAAATGTTTTTTTTTTTTACGAAGAACGCGAAGAAGTGGTTGGCGAATGTTTTCAGATATTTTCGTACTATTACCTTGTACAGGGTGTTTTTTTTATAAATTACTATTACGGATTTATTTTAGAAAAGCGATGAAAGACTACACTATTTCGGTCTGTGAAGGTGGGTTATACGGTCAGGAGACGTGATATATAGCAGGCTAATCGTTCCGATATGACGGATAATTAACTGCAAGTTTGAATTAACTATTTAGTTAGTCGAAAATGAACATAGTTTCAATTAAAAGCTTTCTGAGCGCCGTTGAAAACCATTAAATAGTTTGGGGCTCATGGGAGGAGCAGTGGTGCCCTAAAGTTACCACTCTTTCAACGGGATCAATGCTACCGGCGCGAAAACGTGGATGAGACACGGAAAACCTGCGCGGGAGTGTTTTCGCACCAGCAGCTTGCGCCTGTTCCACGAGTGGTAACTTTAGCGCAGTACCGTGCTTCCCACGCGCCCCAAATATCTCTCAAATTTACTTATTTAGTGCGTTCTTGACGACGCTCAGCAAGTTTCTCATTGAAACCAGATCTTTATGTTTAATAATTAAAAATAGTAATTAACAACTTTTATTTCATTAACCGGCTTATCGTGACGATCAACCTCCTGTAGTATTATGTCCACCTGTCCGTATAACTCACCTGCATTAACCTCATCAGTGTAGCTCTTGGACGGTTTTTTTTTAAACAAATCTGTAAACCTTTCTTAAAAAGAAAATCTGTATAAAAACGAGTAAAACAGTTAACGATTAGCTTATTTCTATCAGACGTTTCCGCCACCGCAATCCTAGAAAAGCTATTCTGTGATATACATCTGGGCGCAATTGCGAAGAGAAGGTTTCTTCAAGGGGCTTTTTACACCTAATACCAAATGGTCGATGAATGCCTGGTGTAAACCACTCCAGGAAGCTGTTCATGGGCACTGTCTTTGTCGAACCTTTCCTTTTTTAGAGCGCAGCTCTTAGGCGCTCGTTTCCGCGTATAGCGGCGTCGACGTCGCCGTCGCCATAGGCGTAACCGCGCGCGTTGCATTATGGGACGTCACAGACCTATACACCAATTCAATTCTCCACTAAATTTAGCGAAGAAACCGAATTGGTGTGTAGGTCTGTGATGTCCCATAATGCAACACTGCGCATTCAGTTTCCCCGCTAAATTTAGCGGCAAAACTGACGTCACATGACCTCAACACCAATTCAGTTTCCCCGCTAAATTTAAGGGGAAACTGAATGCGCAGTGTTGAGGTCACGTCACGTCAATTTTCCCGCTAAGTCGAGTGGGGAAACTGAATTTGTTCATAGGTGACGTGGCACGAAATCATGTGACGCAATTTTCCCGCTAAATTTAGCGGGGACACTGAATTGGTGTTGAGGTCACGTGGCGTCAATTTTCTTCTAAATTTAGCGGGAAACTGTGGCGTCATGTGACGTCACAGGCCACGGCTTCACGAGATGCGCCTTCACGAAATCCGGAGCAACTAGCCAAAAACGTTTCACGTTAAAACAAAAATACGCGCGTTGCATTATGGGGCTCACACCGTACCCTGCTCGTCCTCCCTGGCCTACCCTCAAACAAACAAAAAAGTCATATATATATATATATATATATATCTCTATATTCTCTCTTTCTTAAATTCTCTACCATGGTATATCACAAAATCAACATACCTCAAGAGCTGCGCTCTAATTTCGCATTACAGAGAAGCGTAAACGTCTGTAATTGTTTCATACGTTGCTATAGGGGGTATTCACTGGACGCCATATTTGAGGTAACTGGTCACAGCGCATGCCCGGAAAGAGTTTCCCGTCAGCTCTCGGGCAACCGCAAGAGAAGTGGGGAAGGAGAAATTCTCTTATCGCCGGGACTCTCCTTTGAAGGTCCCAGGCTTCCCCAACCGTCGCTATTCTCCCTCTAGAAGATTATAGAAGATTAACTTGCCACTCAAAATTCGTACAAATTGCATCTTTCCCCTCTCTCTTCCCCGGTGGTAAGAAAGCAGCAGCGAGCTCAGCTATGACCGCCAGTCAAGGTGAGAACTGCAGGGCGTCTCTTTCCCTCCTGCACGCACGCGTTTCTTTTCCCTGTGCATAGCCTCTATACTGAAGCCTGGCAGATCGCCACGAGATGCGGCCGCCGAAATAGAAAAGCATGGAGCGGCACACAACGGATCAGAGAAGAGCCACAGTAACTGGCGCCCCGCTGCGGCGAGACGCCGAACACGCGTCTCCCGAGCGAACAAGCGTGTTTCGGGTCCTCGCCGCTGCAAAAGCTGTGCGCTGACGTCCAGGTTCCTCGAGAAATGGCTCCTTGATGCTCTCTGCTACCAGAACCTCTCGCTCCAAATCTGCGACCGGGCACTCTATGGCTCCGTCGTCGAACTTCCAGGCTTTGTGAGTATAGAGAAGGCTACGCCTGTGCTTTGACTGCGCGTGCACGCTCAAGGCTCCCGAGACGCTTATACGTTATCGAAACAAGGAAAAAGGCTCGCGCTGGAGGTGGGACGACTGCAGCTCCTCTCTGACGTTCTCATTCTATGGGTGATTGTACAGATCATGCCACCTTGATGTTGTTCCTGTTCTGCATCCCCGTCAGAGTGACGTTCCTCCAGGTGGCGATCACCACGAAGATGGGCTTGAAGTCTGCGGCTCCGATCATGCCTTCCCGGAAGTCTTCGATGGCCCGCCGCTCCAGCCATCCATCAGGGTCCCTGTAGCTCGGTTCGCCGATACGAAACAACCGGAAGTAGACGCCGGACTCTGCAGAGGAACATGTCCGCACACGTCACTCCAGTAGGTCGTAAAGAACCAAAATGTCCAGACGCATATAACCTCGCTGTCGAGCAGACAAGGATTCGTGTCCTCTCATAATTCCGTTATTAAGGAAGGGTACTTCTCCAGTTCTAATAAGCGGAAAACACTAGCCTGTCTTTTTTTTTTACTTATACTATTTGATTTGTTTACCGTTGCTCCAGTTGGTCGTCTGCTCAGGTATCAGGAACACGCAATACAGGAAAGGCTTAACCAACCGCCATATGATATTCTTTGTAGGAAATACCCAACACAGAATTGGCTCCAATTTGAGGACAACAAGAATGCCCTTCTATTATACAGGCATTGGTGGTCCGCTTGTTTCTCGACAGCAGAGTCTATAGGGAGCCAGAGTACGAGCGCACTGGCTTCTTGTCATAGACATGTAACAATTAAGACGCACAACGTGCCGTAGAAGCATTTAACTAATATATGTGGACCTCATACTTTCCAGCTTTCAATAGTCCGCTCAAACGCCAACACAGTATGGGGATTCTCAAATTATCACTTACAATCTACCGGAAATCATGTTACTGTTTACTTGTTTATTTAGTTCGGGTTACCTCGCACTGCCTATATGGCATTTTTGCGAGCAGGGATGCTTATACATTTTCGTAAGGTTACAGACGATAGGGTAATTCGGCATGAGCATGCTCACGTTTCAGTTTAATGCTAGTATAAAGGGAAAAACATGTAAACATGTAAATGGCACAAATTCAAACATCAGCGGTAAACATATCATTGCAAAAACAGTGCAGTGGGGGTCATTAATGCAGTCTAATTTCGTTAGCTTATTCCCACTTGCTCGTCGTAAAAAAAAATAATAAAAAAGGATCGTTTGAACATATGTCCGTTCTGCAGCATGTAGCTTGCTTTAGACCAAGCCGATGTAATTATGAAAAATGCTGTGATACAGCTTTGAATCACATGGACCACCCTCTGTAAATTAAGGGCATCAATAAATAAACAAGCTAATTCTCACTAACTAAACAAACCTCGGTTTAAAAGAGACAAAACCATGAGTGGCTATAGAATAGCAACTATTGCGTGACTGACAATGCACAGAGCGCGGCATTAAAGGGTACTCTGGCGATTGCTTCAGTAGTCCCCGATTTGCCTGAAAATTTTGCTAACACACCAACAAACATCGCTGAAATAGTATCCGAAATATTAGGACAAAATCTATTTGTTTTCGCGAAGTTATTGAATTTACAGATTTTGGTCCTCACCGTGCTTTTCAAACTGAAAGTCCCTACTGGCAACAACGAAGAAGTGACGTTAGTGGAAGGCAGGGGTTCACTCCTTGAACTATAGAATTTGTTCCCAACTGATACCAAGAAGTTTCGTGGTGTCAAATGAATGCTTTGGAAGCTCGCTCCAGTACCCGCGCACCAGCACGGAACCAATGCTTGGCGTAGTCTATTTTTCGACTGCTTGTTCGACTGGCAAGCCTGCCTGCCAGTGACGTCACGGCACTGGAAAGTGCGGGTATATTAGAGCGCAGCTCTTAGGCGCCCATTTCCGCGTTTCGCGGCGTCGGCGTAACCGCCCCGCTACTTTAGCGGGAAATTGAATTGTGGATAAGGTCACGTGAGCGTACATTTTCCCGCTAAATCTAGCGGAGAGAGTGCATTGTTCATGGGTGGTGCGACGCGAAGTTATGTGACGTCATTTCCCCGCTAAATTTGTAGCGGGGAAACTGAATTGGTGTTGAGGTCACGTGACATCAATATTCCCGCTAAATTTAGCGGGGAAACTTAACCCGCTAAATTTAGCCGGAAATTTCCCCGCTAAATTTAGCGGATATAGTGAAAACATTTTTCCGCTAAACGTAGCGGACGAAGCTTTCCCGCTAAATTCAGCGGAAAAATTTCCCCGCTAAATTTAGCAGAAAAATTCTGCACAAACTAGGGGAAAAGTTTTCCGGGAAATTAAGCCGGGAAATTTCCAAACCTAAATTTAGCAGAAAAATTTCCCCGCTAAGTTTAGCGGGTTAAGGAGGAGGAGGGAGGGTATGGGAGGGCATACCGCTTCCCAACGTACCCTCCGCTCCTCGTCCTCAGGAGCTGCGCTCTAATTTCGCATTACAGAGATTTGTAAACGTTTTTAACTTTTTTTTAATGTTTGTTTTTGCATTTTTTTTATTTGCCGATTTCACAATACCTATTATGGATTTCGCGATACTAAATAGCATATCGAAAAGGATAAACGCCCGGGATTCAGGAGGTGTAGTTAGTTGGGATTGCTCAAAAAAATCGCCGGCGTACCTTGCAGGAAAAAAAGCGATTGCGGATTTTTTAAGGTATTTTTTGCTTCATTCGAAGGCCGTGCTCCAAACAACGACGGTAGTGAAATGGGCGTGTCTAGGCAACACCTTCTAAAAACTACGCGCCTGCGCGTCGCTCCGTTCTGAAACGTCAGCTACGTCACTGCTCCTAGGTCAAGCGAATAGAGTCAGCAGGCGGTTTTCACCGCCGAGCATCTGCGACGACGCTGACGAAGCACTCCGGATGGCCCGAGGAAACACTTTATTCTTTTTCTTTTTTAACGCTCTGTTATCTCCGTTGCGTTCGGTCTAAGCGTCAAAGATGGAATTGTGTGTTATAGGTTGTACATTTTGTACCGACTAAATACAATATAGTAATAAAGAAAAGATAACGCGACATGACGACGCAGTTTTATAGACGGCATGCGGTTCGCAAGTGAAAAAAAGCCAGACATTAGGTGCGCTGCGCAATCTGGCTACATAGAAAGCCGTTGGAAATGCTGGAGACAAGACCTGCGTATTCACTGCGGCCGTCGGCGAATAGAATCTCTAGTGTTTTCGTGTGTGCCAATGAGAGGATTAATGCTTTATATGTGTTGTGTGCCGTGGTGTCGGAGAAACTATGCCGGAGAATCAAAGGTTCACATATTCTCCTTCCCAACCGATGAGCAACGGCGAATTCAATGGATTGAGGCGATCCCGGAGAAAGTAGTTCAAGCTGCGAGCTCTTCGAAGGTATGTTGGTTTGGCGGATTTTTGTTTTATCCTTGCCTTCTTGTACTTCCGAATTGTCAATGTGCCCAGAAGGACGATAATATAATAAACAACTCCACTATTTTTATATTTTTTTTGTATTCTCAAGGAGTTGCTTTTAAAACGAGTTACTACACTCCCAAAGTGTTTTGAAATATTTTGTTGGTTTTCGCGTGCGAGTCACCTCCGCAGCGTATTTTGCTTTGTGCTCTACCTTGTGCATTTGACATCACCGACTATGATTTAGCAGCGCTGTCGTCCAAAACTTCCATTCTGACCTACGTAGCTGAATACTTCGCCTCTGTGACTGAAAACGTTAAAGGGTGAATACCGCAGAGAACTTTGGTTTTTGAGGAGACACTTCCTCACGATGCATACAATGGTTCATCATCTGACACATGCTTTAAATTGAGGGGACTGCACCTTTTAACACAACTCGTCGTCAGTGTGGTAAGGCATGCTGAAATTGTGAACAAGCTTATGCTTGTTCCATCACATCGCTCAGTTCTTGCGGTTACGTGATCAACGAAACGTTGTCAGGGACCTGACACTAGCTACGCTGCCAGTGTTCCGAGGGGTAGACATCTTGTGCAAGGAAGTCGACAAACGTTCCTCTCAACAATGTCTGACAAATAGAAAAAATGATATCTTCAGGCTGAATGCAAGGTCTGCTCCAGCCAAAAAAAAGAAAGAACTGTCTGTTTTAAAACCAAGAAAAAGTTACCGTTGTTTGAAAAATAAAGTGTGAAGGGAACCACATATCTGTAGACCGACGCTACTAAAACCAGGAACGAGGGCAAAAAGGAAGTCTCATGAGACGAACTATACATTTTGTCACGTTCATTTATTACACGATATGGCCTTCTGACACGTAGTCAATCAGTCAACATTGTGTCGCATTCGCTTGTTTAACTCTATTAAAACTACATTCTTTTAGATAAAACAGTTCACTAATTAGTTAGCGAGCCGTCACGTATTTTCATACCTTATTGTTTTTAAATACAAAAGTGGCCGTCCAGCATGTGGTGGGAGGTCGCGGGCGTGCTGTTACCTTTATTTTTATGTTTCAGGAAACTACCTGGAAGGCACTAGGCGTAAAATATTATTTCACGTATTTTCTAGTTATATGGTTGGCTTGGACGTCAAAACTATGTTTCAAATTAAAATATTTTCGATTGCAGAGCAGCGCTTTGGTTTTATAAAAGAGATTAAGTTAAGTAATTGTGGGAAGGCTGTAGCGGCTAATAAGTGTCATTAGTGTTTTCAGTTGTCTTCACTTCATAGGCAAACTGTTGAAGTAAGAGTTGTTGTATGATCTTCTAATCTTAAAAGACTCTAATTTGATTAATTACGTTGTCGTCACGCACCGGTAAGCCGACTGTCGCTTTTCCGCTCGCTGGTCTATAGTTGCAGTGGCGTCACGCAGCGGAGGCGCAGGCTTTAGTTTCTAGAAGCTGTTGGTCTAGAGTGGGGATGTTCAAGCTGCGGCTCGCGAACCGCATACGGCTCTTCGCGTCTTAAAAGTGTGGCTCGCGGCTCTCCCCCCCCCCCCCTTCCACACGCACACAAACACACACCCCGCCTCCCTCCCGGTCACACGAGCGCTTGCCCAAAGAGAGAAATAGAACGCGTTTTAAATTGAAAGACAGGTTGCGGTTTTGGTAGTCTTGTGCTACTGCTACTATACGGGAGAGCGCCTTTAGAGCGCGCGACACTAGAGCGCCGACGTTAGAGCGCGCCACGACAAGAACGCTGCGACGGTGGCGCGCTTGACACAAGAGCGCACGTCACGAAGCGGCGCATGACCAGTTGAGCGCGCGACACGAGAGCGCACGCGACCAGTTGAGCGCGCGACACGAGAGCGCACCCCAGTTGAGCGAACACCGCAAAATGTGTGATGTACCCGCGGCTCCACAGACAGAACAAAATTGTGCGACTCATCGGATTGAAGCATTGGTGATTTTTGATTGATTGAATATGCCTTTAATAAAAAAAATAAAAATAAAACGGGTACGACTCTTTCTAACCAATTGTTTACTGACATCGGAGAGAAAAGGGGGCAGGGGAGTGGGCTGGGGCATATAGGTACCGGGAAAGTTTGCAGTTGAGTGGAGCAGCGAGTCTAAGATTTCTTCACAGTGCTGCGGTGCGCCTCTCGGATATACTATAAATAGTTTACTTTTTGCTATATTTGGTCTATTCTTGACAGGCATTTGGGCTCCGATCTATTTGGTGGCTATTTAGACGTCCCTCGCATAAGTTTAAATGATATTCTGACGCCCATGTCCGTAATGAAGAAAGCTCACCGCCAAAAAAGTATCAGTAAAAAACTCATCGAAGGAAAGCTCAGCGCAATTTTATCGGATGCAGATCTTTCCAGTCTTTTGACGGATACAGGAAAACCTTCCCTGCAAATCTGTGATATACAAAATCAAAGAACTAATGAAGCTAGGTCAGCTGCAATGTTTTTTTTTCTGCGAAAATGCACGCTACAGATATTCTTTTTCTTTTTTTTTGCTGTCAGCTTTTTTGTAACACTTCTTGGTTTGTCACACGCAAAAATTTCGTCGACTCATTTCGCAATGTCATTGCTGAATTCCGCGGCATAAATCCCTGCCAATTTTACATAAAACACGCGATGCCCGAACAAGTGGTCGGTCCGGTCGGGCCACTCGCGCTGGACTGGTTGTGCGCTCTCGTGACGGGCGCTCTGAGGACTGTCGCTGCGCTCTCGAGTCGCGCGCGCTAACGTCGCAGCGCTCTCGAGTCGCGCGCTCTAACGTCGCGGCGCTCTAGTGTCGCGCGCTCTAACGTCGCGGCGCTCTAGTGTCGCGCGCGCTAACGTCGTGGCGCTCTACTGTCGGCGCTCTAATGTCGGCGCT
Source organism: Ixodes ricinus (assembly GCA_037355805.1). NCBI lineage: Eukaryota > Metazoa > Arthropoda > Arachnida > Ixodida > Ixodidae > Ixodes > Ixodes ricinus. The sequence goes on from JAZHYW010012056.1 coordinate 78,526, forward strand.
CTTGTGTCGTGCGCTCTAGTGTTGTGCAGCCCTACTATACGTACAGTTGGACTGCTTTTTTGATTCCTATAGATCCAAGTGGATTCGAGTTTCGTTCATTCCTCTGGACAAAAGTTTGTCCCCCCCCCCCCCCGCCCCGGGCTCTTACAAGTTTCGTGGTTTTGTTTGCGGCTCTCAGGCCGGAGTCGGCTGCTGGCCACCCCTGGTCCAGGGCATGAGCCTATAGTTGCCAAAACCTGGAATTTTACTCTAATAACGATGTTGAGGAAACTACGAGAATATTGGCGGTGTCGCCCTTCGCACTGAAGCATACACAGTGTACAGAGCTTGCTTGTTTATAGCGTGACACTGGTCTACTGACCACATCCTGATGGCTTCCAGCTCGACGAACATTATTCCTGACACACGCATACACCTTTCCAGAGCTTTTCACCCAGGCATAAAATAATGAGTCACTGGGTTGTGGGAGTTTGCATGGCGTCCGATACTCCCCCCCCCTCCCCCCCCCAAAAAAAAAAAAAATGTTTGCGCATTCTTAGAACTTGTTCCACAGTCCACCAGCCAAAGAAGGCAACGCACAGTAGGCTATTTTTCGAATGGTATAAATAGAGCATTTCAACTTCGGTGGGAGGACGGCTGTTTTGCGACGTCGTTTAAATCTGTTAGGGACCGTTTCCGTCAGCAAGAAGATGTACAGAACACGCGAATGACCGGACAGCCGGCGAAAACAGTGACAGAATGACAGACACGATGCCCCTCTTACCCGGGATGTCCGAAACCATGCTCTGGAAACTGAGCCACGGGGCGATGAGGGCCGGGTCCTTTTCCCTGATCGTGTCCTCGGGCCTCAGCGGGAATCGGATGGGGAAGCTGTATCCCGAAGGGGCGCCGCCAAAGTGCAGGTACCCGTTCAGGTGGACCTGGAGAACAAGGAGGAAAATCGTAAGTACAATTCACGGAGGAGACGTTAAAACAATCGGGCAGTTAGTTTTTTAACGAATCAGTACGGACTCATTGAGGGCCAAATGTAAGGGTTAAGGCCCGTTCACTACTTGCGACCGAGTTCGACCGAGAGAGACCAGACCGGTTTTTAAGCCTCTTGCGATCTCTTAGGACCAACTCCGCTGCACCGCATCCGGTCCTAAGAAGTCGCAAAAGGCTTAAAACCGGTCTGGTCTTCGGTCGAACTCGGTCGCAAGAGTGCGAACGGGCCTTTAGGGAAACAATTGGGCAGTTTTTTTTTTTTTTTAACGGATCAGCATGGACTGATTGAGGGCCAGGTGTAAGGATGTGAGGAACTACTCCGTGTTACCTTGATGTACTTGTAGTAGAAGCCGAAGAAGGGCAGCCTGGCCTGCAGCGAGACCTCGTGCTCCTGCTTACTCGAGTCGATATTGGTGAGGTCCAACCTGTCGTACGGGTACATCAGGGACTTCCGGAAGCTGTAGTAGTCCGACGGACGCTCCGGAAACACCAGGTGGTCCTCGATGGCGTACAGGTTCGGGTCCACTGCGTTGAGGGGTGAGATCGTTGTATGCGCTTTCGACCGCATAAGGAAGAATTCAGAATGAGTTCAGTTGGAGTTCAGGTGAATTCAACATGAGTTCCGGGTGAATTCAGAATGAGTTTAGATGAATTCAAGATGAGTCTATAGGTGGATTCAAAAGGAGTTCAGGATGAATTCAGTTATATGCAGAGAGTAGATTTCAGGAGAATTAAAAATTAGATTCAGAAGATGAATTCAAAATAAGTTCAGGTGAATTAAAATTGAGTTCAGGATGAATTCAGGTAAATTCAAGATGAATTTAGGTAAATTCAGGGTGAGTTCAAGTGAATTGAAGATGAGTTCAGAATGAATTCAGACATGAGTTCACGATGAGTTCAGGTAAATGCAGAATGATTTCAGGTAAATTCAGGAAGAATTCAGTTCAGGATGAATGAGTCGATGAGTCGGGTGTCTTCAAATTGAGGACTTGCGTAAACAAAGCAGGGGCACAAAATCACGAATTACAGGGACACAGACAATATAATATCGTGCCTGTCCTCTGAGAGTTTTCTGTGTGCCGCTGGTTTCAAGTTTACGAATAAATTATCTTCACAAATTACATACGCAATTCAGTGTTAATTATTGTACATTATTAGCAAACGTAACCGACCATGTGGCCCAGGCTAGATAATAAAAAAAATGCGCATGACACTGAGGAACCGTTCAATGTACCGGACGACATAAAGGTGTAAACTCGTCCCTAGATTCGTGAAGACTCGTATTTTTGAAGTGCGCCTAATCTTAACCCTTTTAGCATAGCCGTTTAGTCTGTTGGACCTCTGACAGACATTAGTAGGCGTAGAACACAAAAATTTCCTGCTCTAGAACACAGGTATGAGCCACAAGTAAGCTGGTGAGAAATGGACGAGTGGAAAAGGAGTAGCGACGAGACGTTTTAATTAAACTTCCGTGCTTTTCGCTTAGTCGTTACTCTTTATCGGCACCTTTCTTAGGTTTAATGTTGCTGGTTAACCCAAGGCATATTGCGCGTAGTTTAGGGGCCATATTATATACGATCTCCACCGAAACGAAAAAAAAGAATCTAGAAAACGAATATTTGAATTACAGGGCTTAGCGTGTTGACAAGGGAACATGCTTACTAAGTATACCTCGTATGATTAGCATTTATCATATGATTCTATTTGCTTGCAATTGCCGTCATATTTCACATCTTTCTTGTAATGCTAAGCGTGTTGGTTAACAGGTTGTACATGAACTAGGCATATATGCACAAGACAACACATAATTCAACTTGATTCCCTGAAGAACGTGTACAGATAAAGTCCAAAATAATTACTCGAACTTTAGTGACATAAAAAAAAATGGCACTTGAAGTTAAAGATGTATATTTCGCACATTATACCTATCTACACTTTCTTTGGGGAATCAAGTTGAAGTATGTGTTGTCTCGTGCATTATATCTAGTTTATGCATAACCTGTTAACCAACACGCTTAGCATTAGAACAAAGATATGAAATTTGACGGGTGTTTTAAGCGAATAGAATCATGTGAGAGATGCTAACCGTACGAGTAATACAAGGGCTACTTGTGTAAGCAAAATAGAGGATCTTTATTTTGCCACAAGGGGTGCATTAGCTTCAAAATACACGAACGTTACAGCGCCCACGGCTATTAAGTACGTCTCTCCAATCGAGGTTTCTTCACGTGTCGGGTAAAGTACATCTAAAAAGTGTATGAAGTAAAATACAAACTAAATTAGAGGTTATGTACCTCAAGTAAAGTATTAAGTACACTGGGCGCAATGTACGAAGTATACGATAAATACATTGTAATTTTAAATGAAAGCACATAGTCCTTTTTAACACAAGCTTTCAAAATAACCTTTCAATCAATGTTTTGTTGTTGTTGTTGTTTTTTACCGGTATGCATTGTTTTAGGGGTAATTGGGGGTGACTCATGTCTTTTCAGAAATGGTGGCGATTGTTGAATGAAGTCAACAGGCCACAGAGTAGTTATTTTCGGAAATGACGCCTAGCTAATTCCTTTGTGAATTTGGTGCCGCTTGTACTGGCTTGCACCCAAGGGGGTGAAACGCACTAAGAGAGAGCATGATGTCTTCCCCATGGCTTCCGCAAGGAATCCTCTCGTTAGGAGTGTCATATCTCCTAATGTTTTAAACCTCTCGCTCGCGCTGACCGAGCTAGAACTTAGCGAGCGTTTTAAATGCCGCGGAAAGCCGCCCGCGGAACGAACGGAGCGATGCGTCGTCTGCTTGCGTTTCTGGTGAGAGTAGAATATCCCTCCCAGTATTTCTTCAGAGTTGGCAAAGCATCATTTTGTGATACACATTTAACAAGACCGAATTTGAGGAATGTACTTGGAAGTCAGAAGTTGTACTTCGAAAAGTACTAGTACATACTCAGATAATGTGCTTTATGTAAAGTACAAGTTTTCTAATCCTACTTGAAGCAGTACTCTAAGTTCAATGTACCAAACACTGATTTTTTTTCTTGTATTTTTTTTTGTCTTTCTAAATGCTTTAGAACATTTAAGGCATTGCCAGTGTATGTTTCTGAACCTGTGTCCAGTGACTATCATGGAGAGATCATGTTGGCCTGTGGCTGGTTCGTTTAAGCCGGTATCAACATTGTCAAATGCGGCCGCCCAGTGTTATTCTGATTTTGTACCAGTGAATATTTCGTTGGCATTCGAATTATTGTTGTTTATTTTGGGATACAACCACGAAATCAAATGTTTCTAAAATATATTCCATGAAAAAAAAGAAGGGAAAAGGCTTTCAGTATTATTTGTAATGTCTGTCTTTTGTAGTGTTAGGTTGTCCACGGAACACAACGTACAATATGGGAAAAATAAATTGCTTAATTTCCTGGACGTCACTGAGGAAATCCTCTACACACTACTTCACCCTCCACTCTCTCTAGCTCGGGGGTTTCAAACACGCGGCTCCACAAGCTTCCCGCGGCTGCGAGCCCCGATTCCCTAAAGCCCCGATTTCCTAAATCCCCTCTATCCGGGGAAAAGTGGCGCGCCATTCGTTGTTGTAGAAATGCTCGAGACACATGCCGCGCGCCACTTCCGGGAAGTACATGGCGTCTGAAATCTAGCTCAGTGCTGCGCTGTGCCGCCATGATCTTCCCAAGGGTTGCACATGCCTCGTGCATCGACGCACTTTGCGCTACTTCGAACTGCCTCGAACGCCATATGCGCCATAAATAATAGTTTTATAGGCCTGGATCACACCGGTTAACGAGGCACGGGCCAGGGAGACGCTACTCTCCCTATGGGAGTTCGCGCGCTCGACAGGAGTGCACCGCCGAATGTAAACTTTTCCTACCTATGTCCCCCTTCCCCCAATGAGGCCATGGCGCCACCCTTTTGAAAATAAAGTTAATCATCATCATCATATTGTCGATTCATTTCCGCTGGAAAAGGAGCTCTGCTCTGTTACGCATTTTGCACTAGTCTGTATTTTTTTTTTTATGACCAAGTATTGCCTTGTTTAAATATTTGCTTCGGAGACCTTTCTCACGTAAATCAACCGGAATGGCAGTACCACTACTAAAGTATACAAGTGTGAGCTTTTTGTTCAAGGAGGCACCTCGACTGCGCGAACTCTTGCACAGCAGGAGCAACGGTCACGGAAAAAGCTAGGAGCTCGGTCTCCTAGCTGTCAGACAATACCTTTGTAATGAAAGTATTTTTCTTATAATTCTTTTATAAAAATTGTTAGAAAAGCAAAAACTTCAGCGTGAAGAGATATTTTCTTTTTTATGCCTGTTGAGTCTCGCGAATGGTGCGACAGGGCTAGTATGGTGTGCTTGTTCTCATTCTATTGAAAGCTGGCAGTACTGTGGTATGGTGGTATTTTAGATATTTTTATAAGATCAGGCGTGGACTAGCTCGAAGTAGACGTAGATGCACCTAAAAGCTAAAGAGGGCAAGAACGATGAGCTTACAAAAAGCAGAACACCATAAGGATCCATGTCTAAAAACATCTCTGGAGTGTCGCTGGGACAGTCAGCTGCGTTGCAGCGTGAAACAACAATGCTGTTTGTTTGTTTGTTTATTTTTTGTATCAAAAATATCGAAACTATTGACCCCCACCTCTGTTGGCCCTCGTCCTTTCCGGGGTTGGGCTATATTTGGCGCCCACACTCGAATTGAGTTAGAGACCCTTGCTCTAGCTGAATCCTGGCTAGTTGGTAACTTCTCGATCTAATTATGGCCCTCACATTATTCAAAGAACCCTTCTGGAATAACTTTACAGCTCCTCTATATTAGACAATAAATGCAATTGGCCCGTCAAAGAAAATCAGTTTTATATTTGGGTTTCACAAACAAGATTTAAGGTTTTAGCGCTTCTTAGTTATTTTTTTTTTTAGTTTACGCAAATATTTTACAATTCGTGGTGTTCGAATCTGTATTGGCTGCAGTTATTTTGTATATGTGTGGAAGCAATAAGATGATACCGCTGCTCTTGTAACTTATCAATTTGGGAATACAGATTTTCTCCAGTCCACACCTTCGACTATTGCAAATAAACTGTTAAGTTGTTATAAACCTGGGAAGAGTCATCCGTTTCCGAAAAGTGGTAATGTCGTTGTCGGCAATCAAACAGCAACATATTTCTTATCAAGACGGCCAGACTCGTTTCGATATGTATATATCTAAGTAAGGTAGGCGTTATGGCTCTCATGATTCTCAAATCTAACCACGCGTTCCTTCTTATTTCTGTTCCTTATAGTTTTTCATCTTTTGTCGCGTCGCCAGAGCCGTCTTAGCTTATCATTCGTATTTCAATAAACTCCAGCTCCATGTCTTTAGAGCTCACGGGTTTCCGCCAGGTCGAGTCGCTTCGTTTGAACTGAAACACTCTCTAGGTGGCGTATAGGTGCCGCTCAATTCAAGAGGTTTAGCCATATCCACTCATTTAATAACTCATTGTAAAAACGAAGTAACCCAATTAAAGTTCGACTCCTACAATTCGCTTACAGCAATTCTAGAATAGCAACTCACTACATTTAAACATGACAAGAGTTAGTTTCAGAAGCGAAAGTAATTGCTTTGTCACGGAAGAGTAAATATGACGCAAAGAAATACGGGTTGTGATTTATCTAAGTGATAGCATTCCAATTTCTTTTTTGTTTTGATTAAAAATTCATATTGCAATGAATCATTCGACAAGCTGGAGCGATGTTGGTGTTACTGCAGTTATTTCTTACGTTCTGATATTTATTTTACTATCTGTACGCTTTTATTTGTTTGAGAAAAAAAATCAACTCTCTGATAGAAAGTGATGTTCGCAAGCAGCGGCAGAAATGGTGTGTGTGCAATGGTATTTCCTGTTCGGGAAGTACGCTCTCAAATGCGCAGCTTACGCAATATCATTGATTTGATTTCCTTCGATCTGATCATTTGTTAACAGTATTCTTCAATAAGTCTCATCGTGCCTCTAGATTGAATTAGAAACTGCTTCTTTGAACACCACTAGTTTCTGCGTGGCTTCAAATGACTGAGAATATATATTGGTCATGACTAAGACTGCATAACAATTCGGAAATTAATTTATAAATATATACAAAGGGCGGATATTATGACCCTGGTGACTCCTGTCATCAATATTGTGTCAAGCTTTTATATTGTATTATCTATGCGCAAACATTGTGCACCGCGGAATAGTTCCCGCCATGATATTTACACTGAGCCCAGCGAGAGACACACATCCACTTTCTAACGAAGTCAGAATCGTTTCACCGTGAGTGTTTTGTCAGAGTTTAATTTCCTCCGTTCACATGCAAGAATCACGCCAGCAGGCGGCAACATTCCAGCAGACCACACCCAAGTAGCCGTTAAAGTAGGCTTAGCTCGGACGCGCACACCCCACTTGACAATCGTTCGCAGCAACAGTAATACCAGTGAATTCGTTATAACCTGGGAACACTTACCTGCATAGGCAGGGTTGCTCGGCGCATCTTGACCACAACACGGAGTAGTCCAGGTGAGTAGCCGTAGAAGAGAAGCGAGGACGATCCATCGGACGTCCGCCATCTTATCCCCGACGTCGACCGGCCGTCTCTCTGGCGGGCTCGGTCTTGTCCGCAAGCGTAGGAGACCACGTCCAACGGACGTTTCCGTTATCACAGCACGCGGAGTTCACCGATAACGGCCGGCTGCCTCGGTGCCGAAGTACACCTGTCTTGTTTGTAGTTCGCGAACCTGGCGGAAGCAAAATGGCGCCGGAATTGATGTCGAGCTCGCCTTAGCAGACGACGATTTATCTCGCCACACTCCGTTTCACGTCCAGCTGGACAAAACAGAAGTTAAGCTCACTCTAAAAACACAGTCGAAGTAACATTATCTTCCTTAAAGGCGTCATGGAGTGAGGACTTTGGTGAGAAACCGGATTAAAGAAACCGAAATGTTTAGGCCGTTGTTCTGCTACACGTATTTTCACGGTATAAAACGGGCCTCAGCAGACGAAGGTTTACCATAGATGACGTGAGTTACTGGCAGGTTCAGAAGGGCGTTAACGTGGTGAAAGTGTAAGAAACAGCTACCTTGTGGAAATAAATATTGTTGGCGCGGGATGCTATCTTCGTCAAGCGTATATTGTTAGCACGCGAAGGTGGAGTGTGATGGAAAATTAGTTATGGGCTCAGAGGTCGCCGACGTGCACGCACATCAGTCGCAAGAGTTGAAGTGCGGATTTGTCGGTGTGGTTGGTCTCCGTAGCGTGCCGCTCTTCCGGGGGTGAGAGAAGGCGGATGATTCAAGGTGTCGTTACACGTCGCCCGGCAAGAATTTTCAGATTATACGGTAGGCGCGATAAACGTTGTACTACATGCAGCGCGTCGCATCTCTGCGAAGAATACCTCGGTCCTGTTTAATAGCGTTTAATAGTGTTTAATAGCGTTCAATAAAGACATTTAATATGTAGATAATATAAAACGCACGAAGTGTAGTCTGCGCTTCTAAGGAAGAAAGAGAAAAGAAACTTGAAGACACTTCACGTCTCGCAAAGAGAAATAGTATCTTCGAGAAACGTCTGCTGCCAGTCTCAGACGTTTAGTCGATTATCTCTGCTAGCCTTAGTGCTTGTAAAATCAATTTTACTTGAGGTCCGAACTCGACCACGGCAGTCTTGACCACGGCGATTTGTTGACCGTGAAATAAAAAATAAATAAAAAGAGGCTCCTTGCCGGGGTTCTCAATTTGTGAAGGAAACTTGTGCACGGCTTCCTCAAGTTAGCTTCAAAGTTTGTAACGTTCAATATGAGACATACTGTGCGTTCTAAAGATCCAAACTCTCTGGCTTTAAATCTTATAATATATTATTAAAATGCTGCCGCTTTTGCAGTAAAGACGGTATTTTGTGCCACCGTGCCACGGATATCACTAATAGATACGCGCTCCGTTAACTGTGCTTTTCATGTTTGAAATTGATATCTTTTTTTTTTACCTATTTGAACCGATTTTTTATATAACTCATATGCTTTTAATATAATTTTACATGCTATAAGTATAAGTGGTGTTGCACGTTCGTCATTTTGTTGAGATGAAAACACCGAAAGAGCATAGCTATGTTTTTTCGTTGCACTTGGATTTATAAATGTCGTTCTTTCTGTTTGTGTCGTATTGATCCCTAAAGAAATTCGTGTATTTTTACTGACTTAGTATGCCATGTCAAAGTTATATACCTGTAAAACACGAGAAAATGCCCAATTCACTGGGTGAATCTCGTCAAATCAAAAGACACTTGGTAAAAAAATAATTGTGGATTGATATATTGTGAAAGTCTCCTCAATTTTCAATACTGGAAATGTTAAAACACCTAAATGCTTTCAATAAAATGTTTTGTACTAAAACGCAGCTTATGTGTCCGTTACTAGCAGCAACAAGCAATCTAGAAACGCGATTTCTTTTTTTTTTCCCCTTTCGAATAAAATTAAGTCAAATTTGTCTCTGTTTATATCCTTGCCAGAATATCCAAATTAGGCACTTCTTTTTCTTTCATTTTTTTTTGTAGGTAAAGCGAAAAACAGAAGGTGCACGCTCTGGAAGAAAAAAGAAAAGGATATCTATTTCACTGGCGTCATGTGACCTTCTACATGTTGCTGCCGAGCTCGTGCAAACATGCTTCACTTGGTATCTTGGATCTCTCCTTCTTAGACCTCGGAGGGCAGTGAGTCACGCAGCGTTCAACTTCCGACGGATGACGTATAGGACGCTCGTGCTCTTGGTCGCGCCGCTCCTCGAATTCACTCCTCCCGTCGAAACCGGCTATAACGAAGTCGGTTATAACGAAATAGCGGCTACATCGAAGCGATCGCGATTTCCCATTCCCTTTTGCACTTCGTTATGACCGAAGTCGGTTATAACGAAATAGCGGCTATAGCGAAGCGATCACGATTTCCCATTCCCTTTGCAGTTCGTTATAACCGAAGTCGGTTATATCGAAATAGCGGATATAGCGAAGTGATTTCTGATTCCCGCTTGACTTCGTTATAACCGAAGTCTCGACAGTAGATCGGTGTACAAGTTCGACAATGTGGACATTTAAGAGGACTCCCCACCGCCGTTTGCGAAGTTATAATGAAACGGTGAATGGTGGTGGCGCTACGCACGATGTCTTCAACCGATTCTCAGTGTCTTCGCTGCAGCAGAACAATCGCTCACGCTAAAATTGGTAATCTACAATTTCCACAAATAAAAATCATATTCTCAGTTACCTTCCTTCGAGAGCACGGGTGACCTGATGTAAAATCCAATTTCAAAGCTAATAAATATCGACCCGGAAATGAAGTCAACGATGAAAACTTTAACAGAGCCTACACAAATGTAAAACCTTTTGGAGACATCATCTCTTAGTTTTAGCATAAATATTAAAATAACGCTGGCATATTAGAAGCTGTTTTCGCGCTATAGAGTGTTTTTATCTCGTTCGTCAACATTTTTTCATGTCAGTTACATATTATATATGTTGCTATGCAGTGACGTTTGGATTTTATGTTTTGTGTTGCCCTGCATGCTGCTAGACTGCTCACGGGGATGGGGTCAGGTCACTCGAGTCGACTTTAGCCCCATCCTCGTAGACGTTTGTCTAAATAAAACATTTTTTTTAAATTTGATTTGAATTGAATTGCTCACCGTTACTGCGATTCTTTGTGACACTGCGCGCAACTAGAACTGCTGACAGTAGACACGGACCTCCACGCTGTTCACAAACAAGTCATCGTTTGAGAAGTAATCTTTCTTTCACAAATGGTCGCCCAAAGCTTGGGAACGCGGGAAAGTAATGGCGACAAGGACAAAACAGACTCACCGTTATGAAAGATAAGTCACTGAACTACGTGGATACATGTCGGTAAGCCGAAGAGAAGGATCCAGATTGATCGCTCTCCAAATGGCGTGGCGTGTAGAGACCTTCGCAGCCCACAACAACTCGAAATTGCACGGCGCTGACTCAACGGGAAGGCGTCGGCGTTGAGCGGAGATGTCGACCGATGTCACACACCAAGGAATGCCAACTGGAGGAGCGTTCGAGATAACAGACACTCACCTTTTTCCCCTGCTCGCTATCGAGGACCAGTGTGTGTACGGTCCTTTTTTTTTGTTTGTTTGTGCGTTTGTCGTTTGCTTGACTGCGTTACTAAGAGACGGATAAAACGCGAGCACGTTCCCCGGCTCGAAAATAACGGTTTCAAGTGGGCCTGGGATAAACGACAGCGCCTGGTTATGGAAGAGCGCGCTAAAATTGGGAGTATGTTGGGAACGCCGACAGCTTTATGAGCCGCTTATAGACGCGATACATGCAAAACGACGGTGCAGCCACCTTCCGCATCTGCACGCATGACATGAAATCGTTTGATGATTTCGCAGAAATCATCTCACAGGGGGCTTCAGCCGCTACTTAACCAGTTTCTTCACGCTCGACGAAAATTCGCCAGGTAATCACCGTGTGAATGGCCGTGTCAAAAACAAACAACGAAGTTGCAAACGACCACACCAATGTACGCTGCAATTTACAGCGGCAGCTCTAGTGTCATTAAAAGGCGTGCCTCAGGACATTTGCTTTAGGAACTTTCGGATATTGCGCGCGTGCGAGTCTGCCTTCCTCCAAGGGGATTCGCGATGCGCCAGAAGTTGGCTAAAGGCTTTAGCCAACTTCTCGCGCATCACGAAAAGCCAAGGGACGAGCACAGTTAGAAAATGGCGGCTCCAAGGACCACGGCTGCGTGCTGCTTTGTCGGTCGTCGTGAGCGCGGTGAACGCGACTTCGACGGCATCCTCGCGACTGCGAGTTACTTCGTTACTCAAAATGTTACTTTGGAGCAAAATCTTTTTTTTAATGCGTTAGTGTATATTATTTTGGTGCATGAAGCCGTCTATTGTTGGGACGGTCGTGGCTTGGTTTGGACTGGTTTGGACATGACTGATTTCGTGACGCCGCAGCGCGGTTACCTCGCCGTGCTCTTTTCGTTCGTTCGCTCGCTCGTTACGTTCGCTTTCCCTCTTACGAGAGGGAAAGAGTCTTCTGACACGCTTCCAATCACACGTCGCGGGAGCAGCAGAGGAGGGGATCTCAGCGGCCGTGGTGGTGGCACAACGTATACGCGACAAAGTAAAACCGAGACGCAGCGACGGCGCAGTTTGCGCGAAATGGCCGACACCCGCTGGAGAAAGATTGGCTCTCCGGACGCAACAGTAGGCGGACTGTTCCGAGGTTGGATTGCATCCTTCGCTGAGTCGGAACCCCTGCGCTAAATGCTAACGGACTTCGTCGAGTGTCAGTGTAGCGACAACAGCGATTTCGGCATTGTTTTTTTTTTGTATCTCTATCTTAAGTATCACTATCGCATTTCGCGTGTGAAATAAAAATTCTTATTGTACCTTTGAGTCGCTACAAGCGCGAGACGCTTGAGCTTTTGCGTCGCGTCGAAGAAACGCAATTCTAAAGCTCTCTTGCGTAACATGAGCTAACGCAAGCGCTAAATTTAACGCTAACTTGCGCTAAATGTGGTTGTCGGGGTGGGGTGGGGGAGGGAGCTGATGCCCTATAAGCAGTTCTTGGCTGCGCCACTGCCACCTATGGCTATCGTTTATCTCCTCCCTGTGGAATGCACATTCTTGTCGGGAAAGCGGCGCCGACGTGATTCATGCGCGTGCGATCAAAAGTCGGGTGATAAAAGGCGGAGTTCGATAGGTCTCGCAAGCGGAACCATGAATACCTGGCTGATGACCGGCGGTGGACGGAGGGTGAAGGAAAGTTGGTCCAAGTTTTTGAGACTCATACTACGGTGACTGGAACGCCTTAAGCGACTGCGTCGCATTCACCTCCGCTGCTATGACACCGCGAGGATCGCGACCGGCAACGCACTATTATGACGTCATTATGCGGAATTCAGAGAAGCACATTTGAGAACGCGGTAAACCTGACCAGTCGCGGGGGGCGCGCTCCAGACGCCATACTCAAAGCCGTTCCTGAGTATGGTACTGACGTCACCACTTGATCTCCAGGATCTTATACTGACGTCATCACTCGGTCTGCGGAATCTTCCATTGGCCGTGTTCTAAAATTTACTCGATCTCACTTTAGGGTCAGGGTACTGTGTCTTGGCGTTCGAAAACCTACCCCCGTCCGGCGTTGCTCTATTTGCGTTGTCAAGTTACATGATCCGCCGGAGTAACTCGAATACACTCGAGTGAAATTTTGAACATAGCCAAGCCTGTCGAGTCATGTCACCTACTACGTCACCTAGCCGGAGGCGACGTGGGCGCCATGAACGTCCCTTGGTCCTCAAACGTTTGGAAAGTGGAGAAGGGACAGTGATGCTCACGGATCTCTTTTGCGTGCATGTCTTTTGCGACTGACCGAAAGACCATTCAGGACGGTCGTTTCCCCAACCGTTTCCTAGCTTCCCAAAGCTTAAAATTTTTTAAATTTTTCTTTTCGCGTGCGTGCGTTCTTTTTTTTTTTTTTTTAGAAGGAAGTGATAGTTTTCAGTCTTTTTAGAACGATACTAAATAGCTCGTCATGTGGCTAAAGTTTGACGGCCTTCAATTATATGGTGTCTTCGTGGACAAATTAAGTGAACATTCCTAAAACAATCTTGGGCGGTATAAAGCGGCCGGAAGCGAGTAAAGGACGTAACTTCTTTCCGCCAGAAAATGCGTGCACGGCACGCGGAAAAAACGAACGCACACTGCGTGGTGGCTGGGCGCTTGATTGCCGGTGGCAGCGGTCGGATAACGACTGAATAAACGTCATCCGTTAACAAAGACGGGCGCGCGTTCCGGGTGCGTCACACGCGTCTGTTGTAAACACAAGCGGTTACAAGTGTTGCACTTGTCACTGGGGCTATAAGTAAAAGAACGTCGCAGGCAAACCCATGACACTCAGCTTTTCTGAAGGTGTGTGTAGATGCTATAAATGTTAATTTCCACTGTCACTTTATAGACCTTCGCAGCGCTTATCACCCAGGTGAAAAATGCTGAGTCACTGCTGTCTGAGGACGCATGCGCAGCGTCTCGTATTTCGTGGAAGAGAGCCACTGTGCACGCTCAGAACGCTTTCCACGGCCCTATAGGCAAAGATGGCAACCCGCAGAAGGCGATTACTGGAAAAGGTCCCACAGGCTGTTCTTAGACGGCCCAGAATGAAAATAAAAAAGAAGAAAACTTGGGGCAGGGTTGCTTTTTCTTTTTTTTTTTTTAGCCAAGGTCTTAAGTTGGAGGTTATGGGCGCCGCAAGAAAAGAGGCAAAATTGGACAATAAACTAAAGCCAAAAAGTTTTGACTAACTTTTATTATTTTTTTCTTAAATATTCCGATAGAGGGGTTTAATTTAGTTGGAGAATGGATGGTCGACCTTATTAGGTATAGCCGTGATGTGAAATTTTGATTACAAAATTTGTAGAGGGCGCTGCGGGACGAGAAATGTCAGACTGAGAAATGTCAGAGAAATGTTAGGGTGCCTACACGTCTGTCTGTCTCAGGGTGAAGACATCCATTGTTGCACTGAATGGGCCAGCGCGTGACGCTCTCGCGCACTCGGTGCGTGACTTGGGCGATAAAATGGCGTCTATGCATTAGCCAAAGCTGCGCGCTCGAGCTAAGTGACACCGGATTGCGCGCACTTCAAAATGCTCAAAAAAACGATTGGGCGTGAAAATGGCTGAGATGTCACCACTCAAGCAAAAGCGCGCGTGTTATGAAGGCACTCTAAGAAATGTGATCCTTGTACTTAGCTTCAAACAGAAACTGAGTCGCCGAATGAGATTGGTCACGTCGATCCCTCATATCCGTACCGACTTCGCAATCCAGGGCTATAAAAACCCTAACGGAAGTTCCTTTTTGTTTCAATTCTGCGCCATTTGAAGAAAGGAAAACGAAAAGAAGTGCCAAATAACTTTCCTGCGTGATTGCGGCAGCAAGGATAATATTTGTTATGCTTGCGCGGGTAATATTTGCGATGGAAAGACTACATCTAAAAGCGCTGTTCACTGCGCATGCTCATAATGAGCTCGTATGTAGAGGCTGCTAAGCCCCACAATCTTGAAGGTGTGTATTGCACGTTGCAAAACATCTGTGGAAGCTCAGCTCAGCACGCGCTCAGCAGCCGCAGACTTCAGCAATATAGCAACACAGATAAAGAGGAAAATCCCTGCAGCCGAGAACATCAAAATATGGCTATGGTGGCTGTAAGGGAAGGTGGGTCGAACAGAAAATCAATAGCATGCCTTTTGTTCATGACGCCGATGGCACCGGTACTAAAGCCCCTTCATGTTTTAAAAGTAGCGCAAGTGCGTCGATGCACGAGGCGCGGGCAAAGTGCAGCCTTTGGGAAGACCATGGCGACACAGCGCAGCACTGAGCCATTTCAGACGCCATGTTCTTCCCAGAAGTGGCGCGCGCCAAGTGTGTCGAGCATTTCCATAACAATGAATGGCGCCACTTTTCCCAGGATAGAGTGCCTCCATACACACGTGCGCTTTTGGCTTGAGTGCTGACATCCCAGCCATTTTCCCGCCCAATCTTTTTTTAGGGGCGAAGCTCCTTAAGCCGTGGGTCTGTCCCTCCTCTGTATGTAGCCACTTCGAGGTTTAGTTTATGAATGGCTCAAGAGATGGCGTGTTCCGGAATTAACTTTATGTAGAGATGACAGATGGCGCTTAGCGCATGCCATAGAAGGCACTCGCTCTTGGCGCTGCTCGTAGTTTAGCTGAATGGAGGCAGTAGACAAGGCTGCGGAACGGCGAGCGCGCAAGGCGGCGGCAGCGCGCGCTCGCAGACAGAATCCGCCGTGCGAGAGCGAGAGGCCGAAGCGTGTCGTCAGGTTGCTCGGCGACGCCGCCAAGATCCGGCCGTGCGAGAGCGGGAAGCCGAATCGCGTCGTCAGTCTGCTCGGCGACGCCGCCAAGATCCGGCCGTACGAGAGCGGGAAGCCGAAGCGGCACGGCAGCGGCGCCAAGAGGATCTGCAGAACGTCAGGAAACTGGAAGCTGCGAGAAAGCGCGCGTATCGGCAGGCAGACCCCGATGCAGCGAGAGCTCGTGAGTCGTCTGCAAAACGCATCAGGCGAGCTCAGCCCGAAGGTGCCGACACGAGGTTTAAGCGAGACTTTCTAGACGTTTCGTTTTGTATACACACACGCACAGTTTCTCACGTCTTTACATGGCGATGAGTGGGCGAACACGGAAGAATCGCTGGTTTACCGACGATTCACTCCGGAGCTTCGCCCACTCATCATCATTCACCACGTGGATATGCTGTGACTTTTTTTTACGCTGTGGCTGTGTCACCACAAGAAGCCTCGTGGCCCACGCGCTCGCGCACAACACTTGAAACGCTTGGCGTTACGCCACGCCTCTTCGAGCAGAACATGCACCGGTATCACACGGCAGCGTAGAGCGTACCTTGCTGACAGAGTACCTGTCGTAAAGGGAGCTGGAGATCGTGATCACACGGCGATAACGATCCCTTTCGCTAAGGGGGAGGTCCTGTGTTAAACGGAGCTCGACGAAGGCCCCTTTACAGCTGTCCGAGTTCCTAGGTTGGGGTGCCCACAACAGCTGTGAAATGAGCGACCATCCAGTCCAGGCTCCCAGGCAGAAAAACGTCTTTATCTCGTGCGTTCCTTTCGAGCCGTCCGCACGTGCCTCGTGCCAGCCACGTCGCACGTGGGTCACTCAACAATCACCACATCTCCCTTTTTTTCAAAGCAGGGTAATTTACAACATATACAAAACCGCTAGCCAAGTTTAAACACATCACAAAGTTAACATTTATACAAAACATCTGGCCAAGTTTAAACACATCACAGAGTAATTTACAATATGTACAGAGCATCTGTTGAAGTTTAAATAGCACATTAGCTGTCGAACAACAACTCGGACAACAAACGTATATGGTGCAAAGTATTTTACAAAACTTCTGTTAGAGTTTAAATCCCACATCAATCTTCAAAACCCAGCCTGACCGGCTTGCGCACAATTCGTCCTGACCTGGTCACATAAGCCTGAGGTACACTGGCAGCGCCTGAAGCAGGCCCTACAACAACATTACTTCGCGTACTGCCGTCTAGACTTTTGTCCGAACTGTCGATGTCTTCCTCATCTCCTACGGGAAAGTCGTACGAACCGCCGTTCTGGTGGGAGGAACCAGAAGGAAGAAAGTGCAAAGCTCTTCTGTTTCGTCTCAGCTGCCTTCCAGAATCTGTTTCCAGCAAGTAAGACCGAGGTTTGGCAGCTCGCGCTACCACTGTGGCTTCCGACTTCCTGTCGTTTACCCACACTTTATCTCCCACTTTCAACGTACGTAGCTCTGTCGCTCGGTGTCGTTTGTTGAAGCCTCTGCGTTGCTTCTCGCGTTTTCGGCGGTCCGTTCGTATTACTGTTTTCAGATCGGGGCGCACCTGACCTTGTAACTTGGGGAGCATTGGCACCCTCGTCCGAAGACGTCGTCCCATCAAGATTTCAGCAGGACTTCTTCCCGTCAACCCTGGTGTGGCTCTGTAAGCCAAAAGAGCTAGGTAGGGATCTGTTGATTTTTGGATAAGACGTTTAACCGTTTGCACCATTCTCTCAACCTCGCCATTTGCTTGCGGGTACCTTGGACTAGTCGTAACGTGACGAAACCCGTACTTCGATGCAAACGTTTCAAATTCCGAGCTTGCAAATTGGGGTCCGTTGTCCGAAATGACAATTTCGGGCACACCATGTCGAGCGAAGATACTCTTAAGTCGTTCGATGACAACGTCGGCACGAGTGGAAGGGAGCAGGGCTACTTCCGGAAACCGTGACAAGTAATCAACAACTACTAAGTAATCTGAGTCGTTTATCTTACACAGATCCACGCCCAGTTTTTGCCACGGGTAGGCGGGGGTGACCGTTGGGATCATTGGTTCCGCACTCTGGTAGCCATACTGCGCACAAACTCGGCAGTTTTGTACCAACGCACCAAGTTCCTTACTTAGGCCTGGCCACCACACACATTCTCTAGCCCGAGCTCGACACCTGGCTATGCCCTGGTGACCGTCATGCAAACGGAGCAAAACCTCTTTCCTTAGTTCCTGAGGAACAATTAACCGCGTGCCCTTCAACAAAAATCCATCACCCTGGGTTATCAAAGCCCTCACCTGCCAGTATGGGCGTAGCAAATCAGGAACTGATGGTTTCACGGGCCAGCCCTTCTCGCATAAACGCTGAAGCGACTTACAGACCGGATCAGAGGCTTGATACTCTTTTACTTTAGAGACAAAGTCTTGTCCGGTTTCTAGCCCTGTCAGGCAACCCTGCGAGTATGCGTCTACTTCTCCAACTGTTAGTTCGTCCGGAACTACCCGTTTGTCGTTGAGTGGAGCACGAGACAAACCGTCAGCCGTAATGAGCTGCTTTCCCGGTACGTAAACCATTTTAAATCGGTATCGCATGAGCCTCATGCGAAACCGCTGCACGCGGGGAGGTAGGACGTCAATAGAGTAAGTTCCAAGCAACGGAACCAATGGTTTATGGTCAGTCTCAAAGACGGCATCGAGCCCTCTCAGGTACTCATCAAACCTTTCAGCGGCCCACGTCAACGCCAGCGCCTCTTTCTCGATCTGCGCGTACCGCGTCTCCGCTGAGGTTAAAGAGCGAGAAGCAAATGCAATGGGTCGTCGGTCGCCATTTTTCTGGACCTGAGAAAGAACTGCGCCAAGGCCGAACGACGAGGCATCTGCAGAAAGGACAGTGGGCAGGGTGGGGTCATACTTCGCCATGCACTCAGCCGAGCAGATGCTGTCTTTGATTGCACTCAGAGCTGCCTCTTGGGCTGGGCCCCACACCCACTCAACATCTTTCTTTAACAATTCCCTCAAAGGAGAGGTCTTGTGCGCAAGGTTAGGTAAGAACCGGCCCAACTGGTTGGCCATACCTAGGACTCTTCTGACCTTCGACACGTCTGTAGGAGTTTCAAGGTTCCGGATGGCTCTGACCTTTTCAGGGTCAGGCTTTATGCCGTCTGCACTGACGCGGTAACCCAGAAAGGTCACTTCCTTCGCCCCGAAAATGCAGTTTGGACTTGTTAAGCGTGACGTTAGATTCTGCCAGCTTATCTAAGGTTTTCTTTAACCTTTCATCATGTTCAGCTTTGTCTTTCCCGAAAATCAACACGTCATCCATAAGGTTAACGACTCCAGGAAGACCCTCCAAAATTTCTGACATTCGCTTCTGGAAGTATTCTGGCGCAGAGCTTATACCGAATGGAAGCCTGGTAAAGCAGTACCTTCCATACGGCGTGATAAAAGTCGTGAGCTCCTGGCAGTCCTTTGATAACTTGATTTGATGAAACCCTGAGTTTGCATCTAACTTTGAAAAGAGAACTGCATCGGCGAGCAATCCTAACGTCTGATCTACTGTTGGGAGGACAAATCTCTCCCTTCGCACGCTCTTGTTCAATTGGGTGAGATCGACACATATTCTTACATCTCCGGACGGTTTGAGCACAGGCACTATTCCCGCGCACCACTCTGTAGGCCCCTCAACCCGACGGATTATCCCCATCTCTACCATTTTCTCAATTTCGCATTTCACCGCATCACGCAGCGGGATCGGAATCCGCCTAGCTGTGCTTATTGCAAATGGTCTAGCGTCGGGAATCAGGCGGATAGTGTATTCGCCGGGAATCGTGCCTAGGTTACGAAACATCTGGGGGTACAGCACTTCAAGGTGATCTTTATCCTCCGCAATGTCGTCTACAAACTTCACGACTCCCAAGGACTCGATCGCTGGCAACCCAAGCAAGACGTGGCGCAGTGGGCTGACTACGTACACGGTATGGAATGAAAGGTTTTCTTTCCACTGAAACTTGGCCCTGAACTTTCCCAGTACATTTAGGCTCTGCCCGCTCGCGCCCGTTAAGGCTACGTCAGCTTTTTCCAGCTGGACTGGAATGCCTGGGAAGGTTGAGGGTACTACGGTTACTTCCGCGCCTGAGTCAATCTTTGCAAAAACTGGCACACCATTGAGAACTATTTTGGTATACCTTGCTTTCGCACCTTCTGTGTTTAGGGCTCCGAGAAAGAAGTGTCCAGTCTCTTCGTCGATGGCCGAAACCGGTATCCTTTTTTTAGGTATGCGAGATGTCTTTCGGCAGACCTGGCGGAAGTGTCCCTTATTCTGGCAGTTGAAGCACTTTTGGCTCCTCGCAGGACACAGGGACCGCTGGTGCTGGTCTCCACCGCAGAACTGACACGACTTTTGGAGAGAAGATTCGTCCGAAGTAGTGCTCTTCCTGTCCGGCAGCTTGGAGTGGCGGCGCACAGCGTCGACATCCAGGTCAGAGTCCTGGGTATCTTTGGACGGCGGCGGATCGGTTGATCGGAGGGTGCGTTGCTGCTCGTGCACTGTTTCTTTCAGTCTCGCCTTGGCTGTTGCAGTGGCAAGAGTAAGCTTGGCGTCCATCTGCAGGGATTCCGAGAGCTTCTCGTCGAGAAGGCCAACCACGAATCGGTCTCGAATCATCCGCTGTTTCATTTCGCCGAAGTCACAGCGTTCAGCCTGCACGTGCAGCGCCGTGAGGAACTGATCGACCGTCTCGCCCTTCTTTTGTTGCCGACGGTGGAAGCACGCGCTCTCGAACACGACGTTGCGTTCCTTCACGAAATATTCATCGAACTTCTTTTTTACGACGTCAAATTTCTTTGCGTCTGCTTCTGCTAGGTCGAACGTTGCAAAAATGTCTCTTGCCTGTTTGCCCATGGAATATAGCAGGGTACGGACTTGCGCCTCGTCACTTCGCTCGTTGATACCAGACGCGTAGCGGTAGTCATCGAAGTGCTGTATCCAGCTAGGCCACTCCGACGAATTATTGAAATCCAGTGGCGGCGGCTGCTGGAGGGAGGCGAAGAATCCTGACGGATTCTGTCTGGCGGCTTCTGCCATCGGTCCTCAGTTCTGGCGTGACGTGGCCACTTCTGACACCATGTCGAGTTCCTAGGTTGGGGTGCCCACAACAGCTGTGAAATGAGCGACCATCCAGTCCAGGCTCCCAGGCAGAAAAACGTCTTTATCTCGTGCGTTCCTTTCGAGCCGTCCGCACGTGCCTCGTGCCAGCCACGTCGCACGTGGGTCACTCAACAATCACCACACCAGCTACAGGGGGTAGCCTCGGACCCAAAAACTCCAAATAAAAATCACAGCATACGTAAATATATCTTGTTTAATGCATTGTAACAAAGTGAATATTTATAAGTAGCGAATTACGAAATGGTTGTGGACACAAACGCAGATGGAAGAAATACATTAACGAGGAACGCATGCTCCAGCAACGTTGGCTCCAGCTAGCAGGTAGCAGCGGCGGGCACGTGGAAAAGAATGTCTTCTACGAACCCGAACGCGATGGACCACTGCGAGCTCTTGTTCGAGGGTTCTAGACGAAGGTCGTCCGACTCTCCCGCCCAGGACCTTCCATCCTCGTCGTCACCCATTCCTTTCGATAGCGTCACTGGCATGTAGAGTTGTTGAAATGGTAAATAATGGTCAGAAAGGCGGCAGAGACAGGAGCCGAGCAATGGCGACCATCGCTCTTCTCCACCTTTATTTCCTCTTCTTTTCCCCCCAATCTATCAACAAACTCCCACCACTACACTACAAAAACTGCGCGTGAAACCGATTTCGAGGAATAATTGTTTATCACGTGCTCCTCTCTTGCGGTTTAGCAGGGAATGCAATCGACATCAACTTAAAGTGCTCCGTTTATTTATCGTGTTATCCACTGATCTCTATTGTAGTAGGGCTGATCGCGGATCGAGAGCCCGTCGGTGTCGCCACCGGCGGCCATTGCTTGACACCAGGCAATACACGCAAGTCTATGGGAGAAACGCGCAAAAGTAAGAATATTGAAGCATGTACGCTGTGCTCGGAGGCGAGTATGTTACGGTGCGCTGCGATCCTTGTGTCGGGTGTTTGGAGATCGAATCGGTATCAAATGCCCGCCCAATGGTTGGCTTCCCCATGCTTCGTCGTCGTCGCGCCTGCTTCCCATATTTGCTACCAGAGGCGCCAAAACCCCATAGCACAAAATGCAGACGACTCTTCTTCGCTGCCCGCTGCTACAGTGCACTTTGATGCCGTTTGTGAATTGAATAGATTCGTAACCCGTGCTACATATGCAGCGCAGGGCACCGTCAGTATAGATTTTATATATAAAAGAAGTCTTATACCTTTCTTTTTAGCTTTCACGTCTTGGTTTCTGTTTCTACGATAAAATGTTACCAGACCCTGGTGCTTGTCCAATCGACAACAGAACTAGTCAATGCGAATTAAAAAGGAGACAGACAGGCTGGCTTGGACCTTCCCGACGCTGAAACAGCGACAGCACTGAGCGTTTTTATTGCTTTGAGTAGCAGAGCGGGAAAACATTTGGCGCGCGGACCCCATGCGGCAGTCAAGTGGTTTTTCCCAAGTACCGCGAACGAGGTCCCCGCTGACCGAAAATCCCGCACACCCGTCAGAAGCATTCTGACAGAAGATCTTGAAATACATTTTCAATCTGTTCTTTTAAGCGCACAGCCCTTGGTGTTTTTGACCGGTCGTCTTTGTGGTCCGCACTGTTTTTCACGTACGCTGTTCTAGAGCTTTAACGACTCTCCCCAGATAGTGGCTTGTTGGACAAGATCGCCTTCTTGGGTCAAGTCTTGCCAGTCACGGACGCCGCGAGTAGTTTGTGAGAATGTGCCTGAAAGGCTTAGTACACAGACGTTGCAGGAAATCATTCGCGACTGAGTGACATCACCTTTCTCTGCTTTTGCGCATTTCAGAGCCCCATGGTGAATAAGTGTATCCACCACGAGTCTCAGCAGCTGCATGTAAAGGCTTTTTCAGCTGCTGATTTCTGTTTTTTTCGGTTAAAATCTCCACGAAGTTCTTCAGCGCATGTAACACCCTCACTACAGATTCTCTATTGGATAGTATAGTCCTACCCTGTCCTGGCATGGTGCCTGAGGGGAGGGAATCACTAGGAGAAATAAAAGCCCGCTTTTAGTGACCCACTAGGGAGTGCGACTCGCTGATGATTCGAGTTGCACATAGGCACACAACAGTAAGGATATATGATCGCGACTTAGAACGTAGCACAAAGAGTCTGGGCTAAGTACAAGGTGCTGAAGTGCCCATCAATCAACGGAATGAAATGACCGCGCGTGTACGTGTGGCGTCACGATGGTGCGATGCCACGAGCCACCGCAGACAGCCTCAATGTGCTATTGAGCTATGCAGCAGGCCTATGGAGCTCTGCGGGTGGAATGACGACCGAAAGAAGTTACTCGTGTTGCAAAATACATTACGGGATCGAGTGACGCCCTATTTGACCACGTAAGGTCACGTTACCACGTAACCTGGCATGGAAAACGTACGTTATCACGTATCTTAACGTGATAACGTAGCTTACGCTAGCTACAGTGAACTGTAGCAGCAGACGGCGGACAAGCGTCGTCTGCATTTTTGTATGGGGTTTTGGCGCCCCTAGCAGCAAATATGTGAAGTAGGCGCGACGACGACAAAGAAATCATTGGGCAGGCATTTCCAGTATAAAGGAGGCTATGGTATTTATCAAACGTTTGAACGCCGATTAGCAAAATCAAACGTACCGGAGCACCTACGGCTGAGCTGGCGAGCTTGCTCTCGTAGTGGAGTAAACAAAGGAACTTACCGTCAATGAGACTGCCCTCGGGGAAGCCCATAAGTTGATGAATGACAAAGAAGTTCCATTTCGGACAGGGGCTTTCCGGGAGTGAGCGAATTCCTTATAAAGCCTTCGAGCTGTTGTCTGCTAAACCCAACTCAACAAACCTCCACTGATTCCGCGGTAACTCTAGGTAACTCGCTTCATTGAGCCGCATTACAGTGAGCCACTGACCACAAAATATTTATTTATAAGAACTGCGAGGGCTGTCATTTTAGCTGTATGTTTGTACGCAAGCTATTTGATGGGCTTATCGAAAAGCATCCAAAAGTTTCAGTGCCGACAACAGCTTAGAAACGGGGGAAACGACACTTTTTCTCGTTCTTCCCATAGACTCATATGCATTGGCTGGTGTCAATCAATGGTTGCCGGTGGCGACACCTGGCCCCAGCCGAGGCCGCGGTCCGCGATCCAGCCTACGCAAGCAATAGAGCTCAGGCTCGGTTACACCGATCGTGTGATCAAGAACGCCATTTACGACAGGTACCTTCGCCGAAGGGACCTGGGCATTAAAGGTACCTTTACGCTGCCGTGTGAAAGGGTACGGGCGGCGTCAAACGCGCCAGTGTACGAGGCCCGTGTCTGGAGCGGCCCTTGAAGCAAAATGGCTGCGCAGCACTGAAATGAGCGGCCCCGGCAGCGAATGGCCCTAATCGTTCGTTTCTGATCTGATGAGCATCGTACCGCGTGCGGTCGTATCATCACTGCGTGGTGCACGTTAAAGACCCCAGGCTAGCGGTTGAACCGCACTGGCTAGTCTGCTCATCTACAGCGAGTGACTCGTCGCAACTTTAAAATGGCTGACCAATCACACGCTGTATAACATTCCACAACCCAATTTTGGCAGCGAATGGCGGCGGAGCACCCGCTCGTGGCATGTGTCTGGCGCGTTTCCACAACAATGGTTGGCGGAACTTGTAGAAAACGCGTTTTTACCCGTATGCTGGCTAGGGTGCCTACATGCAAAAGCGCGCGTGTGTATGAAGGCACTCTAATGTAGAGTACCTTCATACACACGCGCGCTGCTTGCAGTGGCTGACATCTCAGCCATTTTTACGCCCAATCGTTTTTTTATGCATTTTGAAGTACGCGCAATCCGGTGTCAATCAGCTCGAGCGCGTAGCTTTGGCTGATGCAGAGACGCCATTTTAGCGCCCAAGTCACGCACCGAGTGCGCGAAGGCGTCACGCGCTGAACATTCAGTGCAACAATGGATGTCTTCACCCTGAGACAGACAGACATGTAGGCACCCTACTCTAATGCTGGCTACAGCGCAACGTTTTCGTCATGAAGCGGCGGCACGTGGAACTACCCAAGAATGCGGAGCGCTCGGTACACCTACCCTCAGCCACCATAATATGGCACCGTTTTGATGCTCCTTTGATGGGGATTTTGGTGGGTGAAGAGAACTGGTTCGTCTGACTTCGCGCCTAGAGTTTCCGTTTCATGGTTGCATGGATTCACTTACTTAATACTGGAAAAGTGAATGAGACATTTCAACACATCTTGCTCACAAAAAACGTTTTGCCGCGTAGTGGACCCCCTAGTCGCCCAATAGACGGCTGGAATGCCGGTTTGTTTTGTATTTGTGTTTGCAATCAATCTTCAACTCCGCAGAGTCAAGGGATCACCACAAAAAGCCACATGTCCATACCCGTAAATTTGGAATGCCTCGCAAACGGCTCATAGATATCAATGTTTAGCTGGGCTCTGCAGTTATAACACAAACTAAGATTCATTCCCACATACCCCGAGTCCTTGCCCACCAAAAAAAGAAAAAAAAAAAAAGAGAGAGCACTGGGTGTGTGGGTCGGGCCTGAAGGGAGTGGGCTTCATTTGCATTGCCGCAACACAACAAAACGATGCAGAAAAACCCAACCTAGACCATGTGGACGCCGTCGTAAAAAAACACGCACTGCAAAAAAAAGAAAGGTTATTACGTTTTTGTTGATAAAAAGTACGTAACTCACTTTCCACAAACTAGTTAGCTAGACTGGTGAGTGACTGTTGCAAGTTAAGACGTTAAAGGGGTACTGGTATCGAATATAAAGTGGGATGCGGGACTGAATGAAAAGGACTCCAATGAAGCCTACAATGTTTGTTTGTTTTTTCTACTTTTTGCAAAAATGCTTGTTAGTTCGGTGGCAAGGATTTAAAATGTATGAAAATTCAAAGAAACCTTGGATTTCATGTGACTTGTAGAAGCGAATTAAGGAGCTTAATAAACTATATGATAAGTTAAGTAAGACAGACATCGCTACGAGAGTTTAGGAAGGTGAGGAACAGGCTTGTTCTGGATATTAAAAACGCAGCATCTTATCAGTACAAAAATAAGTTCAGCAGATATATGGAAAACCTCGGAAACTATGGCTGTAAATTAACCTTGTTGTAAACCCCATACTGTTGCTCCAGAAGAGCTTACAAGCTAGCAGGTCACTAGTTTACTGCGGTCTATCTTTGGCAGGCAAGTTCACAGTGATAGAAGCGGCTCTTGTAGTAGGCAGAATGCTGAGTTAGAGTATTCAACGACACTTTTTTGGAGCAGATGCCAACATCTGTTAGCACCTCACTCGAAAATGACAAAGTCACTGCATCGCTAAACGAGTTATTGTTTGTTAAGGATGGAGGGTTCCTCTTTGGTACCGGAGCATATTACTTAATACCTTTTGTAATAAGAATAGACATGGGACGCGAAAGTAACATGGAGACTTCTTTCTAGAAATGAGATTCTGGTCAGAGTAGGTTCCATTTACAATGAGTACTCAAGAATGGTTGAAGAATGAATATAATAGTGCAACACTTCAGTTGGGATGAAGCCTCTCTCTCTCTCTCCCCCACTTTCACAACCGGAAGTTTATTTAGCCTGTTTAATATAATTTCTGTAAAGTGACTGAAAAAAAAAACAGATATCCGCTAAAGTACGTCTGTCAATAAAAAATACCCCCTTTCCCAATTTTATGAACCTACCAAAACCCAAGACACTAATATAAACTGCCAAAAACAACCACCCAGAAATATGAAAACCTGCACTTGTGATTTGAAAGTGACAATGCTCTTTGGCGGCGTAGGAGCCAGAGTGAGGTCCAGGGGTTTCCCCAAGGATTGAAATTAAGAGGGGTGCCTACATTTTTAGGGGGGGGGGGGGGGGGGGCATTGAGAATAGAGAAGTCATTGAGAATTAAGGGGTGCCTTCAGAAAACAAGGGGGGGGGGGTTTACACCCCTCGCCTAGGTGGTGTGTAGGGAAATCACTGGTAAGATCAAAGTTCGCTGCTCCTTCGATCGACAGTGCCGCGGGAAGTACCTTGACTAGCGTACGTACTTTATTCAATTATAAACCAACGTTTGTTTGTTTGTTCGTTTTTGTTTTCTTTCTCGGCACAGTTTATAGATTTTGAGGTTAACCTAGAATCAAGACCAAGGAAGGTTCAGCTGCATTAGTTCTGAGCATAATTTTCGAGCCTATCGAACTAACTCC
The DNA here is from genome assembly GCA_037355805.1 of Ixodes ricinus. NCBI lineage: Eukaryota > Metazoa > Arthropoda > Arachnida > Ixodida > Ixodidae > Ixodes > Ixodes ricinus. The sequence goes on from JAZHYW010012056.1 coordinate 105,753, forward strand.
GAAGCTCACCCACGTCAGCCGCTGCTCCTAGCACTCCGGTGCAAGGCGGTGAAGCTCGGCGCGCGCACGCTGGTGAGAGGCGGTGTGACTGTGATTTGGCAAGTAAGGAGGCATGCGGCAGACATGATAATCAAGCGATCTTATCAGGAGTACAAGACTCTGGTTCTGTTCGCATTAGCCGCCACCCTACTATTTTGCAGTGTTTTCTCGCGACTTTTAGCTCCTGACATAGCCGACATCGTCTAGAAGTTTAGACGATGTCGGCGGTCAAAGGGGCCCTGCAGCAACTTTTTGACTGGTTTTTAATTTGCACCAAACTTAAGCGCACTGAACGTAGTAACTTAAAGAAACGGTGCAACGATTTTATTATTAAAAAATTTGCATCTCGTCATTTTTACGTTGTTTATCGTGTCCCGGAGGATAGAGAAAACACCCCCTTCATTAAAAATGTCGCGATTCCGCTGCATAATCGCAAAGCAAAAGTCGAGCTTTTTCCCCCACCTGCAGCCCCAAGTGGCAGCCGAAGGAACTACGGCGAGAAGATTACGTGACCTCGCTCGGCTCTAAGCTGCAGCATAGCGCCCGCTAATGTCAGCAGAGAGAGGGAGAGGAAGCGTCCTCCGAGATAGCACACGGGAAGCTACACGGGAAGCTACACGGCACTCCGAATGACGTCACTGGGAGTGCGGCCAGGTGTGACCCTGAAGACTGGGAGTGAGTTGAGGGGTGCCCAAAATGCCAATATTAATCTTTTTTTTTTTTTTTAACGCAGCAATTAGGACATGCAGGCGAAATCGGTTTTCTGTTCTTTACTTCAGAAGTGACAAAGGGCAACTTCCACAAATCTCTGACCGAAGTCCGGAAATCGTTGCACCCCCCATTTAATGAAACCTTTCTTTTCGCAAAATTCGCTTTATTTCAAAAGTTATAGGCAAATTAGAATTACAAAAACAAGCAAAAAATAACCTCCTTCATGACGTCGTAGGTCCTGGCTTGAGTGGCCGTGAACTAGACGAGGGATAGTGAGCTCATCGAGCTATCACGGCTGCCGCACTCCGTGTCGACGGCTCGAGATGGCGCCACTAAAGCGTGTGTTGGATAGGCTGTATGAAGCGGGCGGCCAGGGCGGCTCGCATTGCATTTGCTGTGCGATTAAAGACTATTTCGGCATAACACTTCATTGGCCACAAACGACAGCTAACACGGGGTAAAGATCAGTACAGAACGGGAGCCACTTCACGCTGCCATACCGCCAAATGGCCTTTCTACGCTCCGGGACCTTTCTACGCTCGCCGTTCGTCGGCGCCTCATCCCACTAGCCCTTTCTAATATGCGCCGCTTTTTCCGCCGCTTGGTGGCAGGTATGTCGACGGGTCATTTCTTGTTTCCGTACTTTATAAACTGCATTTGTTTCTTTTCTGATCTAAAATACTGAACAAAAACTACTTTCATACATAATTGAAACAGTTCGCGACACTTATGTTTTGTATCTCGACTAAAAAAAAAAAAAGCTTTTAGCGGCTCTGACCAGTAGTAAGCCCAGGACCAAAAACGTCACATTTTGCGCGCTTTCGGTACCGCGGGTCGCCCTCGTCGGTGGAGGAGGTTTCTGCGTCGTCCGGTTAAAATATGACGCACTGATATTTAGTTACTCTCTCCGTGCCCGCTGGCTCGCCCGAACCCCAAGAGACGTGGAAACAGCAAAAAAGGTAGACGCTTAAATATGATTGCAGGGCCCTTTAATTCTGAACGTGAGAGGTATATTTCAATAATCATTTCACTATTATTCTAGCTAACCGGTCCAATTATTCTGTCCATTAGATAAATTCATGCAGATTGTAATGCCTCGTCTTAGCTGTTGAGTTCAGTTAAA